>JXCR01062057.1:134119-152357 GCA_002079205.1 Phalaenopsis hybrid cultivar | reverse complement strand
TCCAACTGCCCGATAAGCAGAGTTATCTCATTCACCGAACAAGGTTGGTGGAAGAGATGAGCTGAAGAAGGCAGCTAAAGAACAATGAGTACTAGCTTTCACAGGATTAGGGCAAGATGCTTGTCATTTGACCGGTCCTTAAAACTGAGCCTACAAGGGAGCAACAGTGGCTTCGCCACAATATATTCTACATCATGTGCATTGTAGAAGGAAAGGTATGCAGTTTCAATCATTGACGGGGATAACAGTAAGAATATGGATTCCACGCATATGGTGAAAAAGTTGAGTATCACGAGTTAGAAGCATTGTCAGTCGTATTCTCTAGCGTGGTTGAAGAAGAAAAACATGATCAACATTGACAAGTGCCTCATAAAGTTTTCTATTTAGATTCAGCAGCACAGTTCGTCGTGGTTCGACTTGGTGCACATGGATGTCTGTCACTTCCTATTAAGGAGACGTCACTGAATTCAATACAATAGATTCAAGAACACCTACTCAATCACCAAGGATGGAAAACACATAGTTCTACCTTCTACGGAGTCTGAGATTACAAGTGCATAGTTCCCCTACCTTTTGTGGAGTCTAAGCTTGTTGGTGCTTTTGCCAGTGGAAAAGCACCAGTGGGATCAAGTTTGGTGATGATAGAAGATAGTGAGATAACATACTAGATTTCAGACAATGGATAGCTACTACAAAGAGAATTTTAAGATATCCTAACTGAAAATTAATAGCTTGAGCCAACACTGTTAGGGGAAGTGCAGTATGTCCACACGTCAGTTAGGGTTGAACCAACTTTAAACTACCTTTGGAAGACCCTGCAAGGAAATGGAAGCTTCTCTACCTTCAACGTGTCTGATATGACTCTAAACTATGAGATAGAAGCTTCAATGGATGAGATCGAAGCTCCCCTTAACCTAGAAAACTGGCGCGGGCGTGAGGGGCATAGGATTCCACTCCCACATTCTAGCACATGAACTGGTCTTCTCATATGGCTTTGGCTCCTCCTTTCAGCATTGGGGNATGTGCATTGTAGAAGGAAAGGTATGCAGTTTCAATCATTGACGGGGATAACAGTAAGAATATGGATTCCACACATATGGTGAAAAAGTTGAGTATCACGAGTTAGAAGCATTCTCAATCGTATTCTCTGGCGTGGTTGAAGAAGAAAAACATGATCAACATTGACAAGTGCCTCATAAAGTTTTCTATTTAGATTCAGCAGCACAGTTCGTCGTGGTTCGACTTGGTGCACATGGATGTCTATCACTTCCTATTGAGGAGACGTCACTGAATTCAATACAATAGATTCAAGAACACCTACTCAATCACCAAGGATGAAAAACACATAGTTCTACCTTCTACGGAGTCTGAGATTACACGTGCATAGTTCCCCTACCTTTTGTGGAGTCTAAGCTTGTTGGTGCTTTTGCCAGTGGAAAAGCACCAGTGGGATCAAGTTTGGTGATGATAGAAGATAGCGAGATAACATACTAGATTTCAGACAATGGACAGCTACTACAAAGAGAATTTTAAGATATCCTGACTGAAAATTAATAGCTTGAGCCAACACTGTTAGGGGAAGTGCAGTATGTCCACACGTCAGTTAGGGTTGAACCAACTTTAAACTACCTTTGGAAGACCCTGCAGAGAAATGGAAGCTTCTCTACCTTCAATGTGTCTGATCTGACTCTAAACTATGAGATAGAAGCTTCAATGGATGAGATCGAAGCTCCTCTTAACCTAGAAGACTGGTGCGGGCGTGAGGGGCATAGGATTCCATTCCCACATTCTAGCACATGAACTGGTCTTCTCATATAGCTTTGGCTCCTCCTTTCAGCATTGGGGTTAATCATAATTATCTAGAACTTACATATTTGCTTCATTTGTTTTAGGTTTTAAAGTTTGTCGTATGTTGTCTGTCTGGACAGTCGTAGCCATCTCCTGGCTTCCGGGTTGTATTCAAGTACGAGTAGTGCTCTGGTTGTACCTCTTTCTAAGGCGATGATTGTCCATCATTTTCCTTCCCCTACAACTTTCCTTTCTGATCTGACTCTAAACTATGAGATAGAAGCTTCAATGGATGAGATCGAAGCTCCTCTTAACCTAGAAGACTGGCGCGGGCGTGAGGGGCATAGGATTCCATTCCCACATTCTAGCACATGAATTGGTCTTCTCATATGGCTTTGGCTCCTCCTTTCAGCATTGGGANATTACTAGTTTAAAAAAACTTTAAAAATTCATATCATAGGTGAATAGACATGAAAGGTTATAGCAAAATTAGGGTTGAAGTATCACCCAACTGTTTTAGATTCGAGCAGGGTCACGCGAAACCCCGAGGGAAGTAAAGGGGCGTCATCGGCAAAAGATTCATCAATTGGTGCAAACACAAGCTGAGAACATGCTCCAACAGCATTCTCATCAACTCCACTGCATAGCTGCACAAATTAAGAAGACAAGTAAGATCAAATTATGCCACAAATCCAACATCAATTTATTAAAAAAAAATGGAACTATCAATGAAACATATACCTGCAATAGATACATGTCCCTAGCTACATCATCCTGGCTAAAACCATGGCCTTCCAGTCTTATAACCTCCAAGAACTGGAATTCAATAAATGGTAAGACAATCTAATGTTTAATGAAAAAAATGGTGCATTGTACCCATGAAAGAGCCTTAATTACCTCTTCATTCTCCACAGTTTGTGCAAGAGGCAGAATAACCTGACCTCCATGAAAGCTTCCACCAGCTCTCACACCTAGGATGGGATAGGAGCTGGCTCTCAGTGTTGCGGTAGAATATGCATCGGCTCCAAAGTCTGCCCACTCAGAACGGTGTTCCCTCAGAAAACGAACCAGTAAGGCGGGTGGAACATTCTGCAATGGAAGGCATGAAAACATAATATTAGATTTGACTTATAGCTGAAAATTTAAAATTATGAGATTCATTAGGCTGATAGTATATTATTAATTATTATTTGGGGTAAAAGCATGAAATTTATTAAAATCATCTGTAATTTAGGATAAAAGCAAGTCAAAGTTAAATTACATTTAGTTTTGAACTCAACTACATGAATCTCTATCAATAACTCAACGGAATGCTTTCGGCCTTAAAAAAAATTTCTTAAAATTTGGGTGCAAATAAATGGGCTTTTGCGCTGACAACAGCTTGATTACAGTTAGGAGTCTGGACTTTTTGGCAGAGCCTTCGGAGTGAAAACGAGAGACATATTAATTAAAAAAGCGTTAAAAGAAAGGCGAGAAAGTTAATGCATTTTAGACACCTTGAAGAGCAAAAAGCAGAGGGTGGTCGAGCAAGAAATTTTGATTCAATTCCAAAAAGATGTGTGATAGTTAAGTAATTTGTTAAATATATCTATCATGCCATTTTCTCTTTGGCTTGTTTTGAAAAACTTAAGATATTTCATTTGCCTTTCGATTAGTTTACTTGATTTGGAGAAGAGCTATTTTTTCCCCATTTTAATTGTAGGCTTGAGTGGCTTCTCGATGGTGAACCTGATCCTCTCTCCTCTCCTACAGACATAAGCTTGTTGCAACAAAACTACATAAATCCTAAAACATTGGTGATGTTTTAACTTGTGTCATTAGTTTTGTGTTTATCATGTTAGATTTGAATAGGCCAACCACATAAATTTCAGATATTTTTCCTAGCACAAAGCACGCATATCTAAATAAGTGAAGCAAAATTGCAAATTAGTTAAAGGAATACATTGCAGAAGTAAATATGATGTAAATCAAACTACTAAAACTCCTTGAATTTTCTTTTGTTATTGTGATTTTCTTCATCATAGAAATATAGGGTAAAATTAAATGATATCCGTTGCGGATAAAGCCTTATGCATCCACGGATAAATAAGTAAAAAGAGATATGTGTCATCATGCATTGGTTCAAAGATCAAATATTCATGCTTCCATATTGAATCAAGTGCATATGGTTCCAAGACAGATGGATGTTACAACATAACACTATTTAAAATTCAACAGTTCTGGAACTGCATATGACAAAACTATATAAAAAAAAACAAAAATGCAAACCTGGAGCAACATGGAAGCCTTTGCACATAGAATACCACCACCAAAGGCAAAAGATGGGGATGAATTAACAGAACCCAAAAGTTTACTTGGGGAAGAATTGATAGTAATGGTCACATCATCCCCGCCATCACTACTCATCAAGGACCAGCCATCATCCATGAATCCATTAATAGCATCATTAAAGCCTCTGTAATCCATTTGTAATAACCGCATGTTAATTAAATTTAAAAAAAATCAATGAATATCATTCAAACTAACAATTTTACCTGCTCAACCTCTGACTAAAAGTCCGTAAGACAGTAGGTTGACGACCGCCGCTATAAACAACTTCCCCACTCATCTCATGCGCGATCTGCCTCAAATGACGCAATGCCTATAAAAAATATTACAACAAAATAAAAAAGAAAAGGGAAGTCATTATCTTCAAAGCTGAGATGGAAGGAAGTTAGTGCTTCATGACATACAGCAATGGTCATCTTATATGCCACAATCTTTGGCGATTCATACAATGGCCTTAGAACCTCAGGCACACTCCTCGCCTACATTGTAAGAAGATCAAATTAAAATAGTTTGAATGGAATATAACCTTACAAAACGATTAAAATCATAGAAGAACATACATCCAAATCAACATGATCAACAATATGAATCATTGAGCCCCCGCCCTCGCATGGTCTAATAAGATACCCACTCGGAAGCATTTCAGCCCTAACAAAGTTCGGAGCAGGTGGCCCGAGAGGGCCACCAGTTGAAGAGGTCAATGACCTCTCACAGATCTACAAAGATCATAAGAAAAATTATTGAATGAAGATGAAATGAACAAAATACACATAATAAATAAGAAATTATGACAATGGTGAGAATTAATTTACCACAAGACTCCCATCTTCAAGCCCTGTAGTGTATCTAAGGGTCCAAAAGTCCCGAGCTGCTGCTAGGGTTGTAGGTGCATAGGTCTGTTGTTGAATAATTATGTGTCATGACACTTACCCCTAACAACACAATCTAATAATCAAAATTAAATGGACTGACCTGCATATATATAAGCTCAATATTCCCTCCATTTCCGGCAGGGATTACAGTTGCAATATTTAGGCACCGGCAATCACGATACCAAGATTGACGAGCTTTGAGAATCTCTGCAACCTAAACTTATGAAAGATGTTATAGAAATAGATTAATTAAAAGCATGGTATAAACATCATTTTATTCTTAAAGTTGGACTAACCTTTGTGGGCTCTAAGCTCACAAGACCGCAAGCTCGTGCTGCCACACCACTGCAATTGTGTGAAACAGCAACGATTCCAATGGAATCCGGACCAGGCTACATATTACATGGTAAGTAAATGAAATTATAATGCCAGATACAACCTTAGACTCCATCAGAATCATCAATGGCAAGTTCAGCTATGGAATTACCTTCATTCCGACAAGCTGAACCCATTCAACAGAAGTTCCAGTGGCCTTTGAGAGGAACTCTGACAGGGTTTCCTCAGCTATGGCGAGTAGACTGAAGGGACAAAGACAAAAACAACATTCCAATGCTATATAGAAATTTCTATGTCATAAAACATGGACAGTGACACGCATTGGTGGATGTGATATAAACAAAAATTACCCTGCTGGGTTGTTAGCATCCCTTTGGAAATGCTGCAACTTGGCATTGTGCTGCTGTTGGTGTTGACCACTAGTTACTACAGATTCGCAGCTATTGTCTGTAGTTGCCGCAGATGCCTGGATGTAAATATTGTGATCAATAAAACAGTATAACAAGCATGAAAAGAAATAACAGTGATTAGCATAGGCATTGGATTTGATCATAAAAGATTAAACTCCCCTTTCTATAAAGACAGGAACATAAAAAATAGAAGAAAAAGGAGATGAGTTTAAGAGCATGATCTCTGAAGCAATTATGTGTGATTATCTTCACTGCTAACAAATAAGTGGAAAAATAGAGCTTCCAAGAAGTTCTACTAGTTGCGAGCTACAAATGCAACCTGAACCACAATAGGCAGATAAATGACAAAACCCAAAACTTGTATTTGATTCAATATAGTTAATGAATTTCAAGTGTTACCTTTCATAGGAAAAACTTAATGCAAATAAGGCACATGGAAAAAACAAAAATGTAAGCTCATTGATGTGGGCACGGGGGGTGAGATCCCCCTCCCGCGTTCCAGTTATTGGACAGTCCAGACAGGGGAAGAATCGGTTGGCTACCTCCCATGGGTTTGGCGCCTCCTTTCAACAGTGGGCCCAATCCTAATAATCTAGGGCTCATATATTTTCTTCATGTGTTTTAAGTTTTTAATTGTCATATGTTTTCTATTGGGACTGTTGTCGGTGTCTCCTATCTTCCCACTTAAGGTTGTATCCAAGGAAGAGTGCTGCTCCAACTGTATCTCATTCTGAAGTGGTGATTATCCTTCGCTTTCCTTCTCCTGTATCCTCCCTTCACTACGCGGTCTCCACTCCTCGCTACAGGGACCCTCGAACAACCCTCCTTGTCCTACTGTACTTCCACCCATCGGTTTCCCTTCCACTTGCCAACCTAGTAACTGACACCCTTTCATCCATCTCCAGACAGTCATCAAAACGTTGGCCACCTTCCTTTCTCCGGCCATCCCAAACGCAGGCTACCCTAGCTTCACCAACATCTCTTCCAACTGCATGGCACCTTGAAATCCTTGCTTTATTCCCTATCTGTAGGCCCACTGCAGCACAATTTCCTCTAGCTGCAGCACAACTGACACTCTTAACACCACCTATCGTTCCATCGCAACCTTCCACCTTCCCTCCTACAACCGGTCGCCTCCTTTCCAATCGATCTACCGTCTCCACTCCTAGCTACAGGGACCCTCGAACAACCCTCCTTGTCCTCCTGTACTTCCACTCGTCGGTTTCCCTTTCTTCCACTTGCCAAACTAGTAACTGACACCCTTCCATCCATCTCCAGACAGTCATCAAAACATTGGCCACCTTCCTTTCTCCGGCCATCCAAAACGCAGGCTACCCTAGCTTCACCAACATCTCTTCCAACTGCATGGCACCTTGAAATCCTTGCTTTATTCCCTATTTGTAGGCCCACTACAGCCCAACTGACACTCTTAACACCACCTATTGTTCCATCGCAACCTTCCACCTTCCCTCCCACAACCGGCCACCTCCTTTCCAATCGATCTAACCGTCCACCCCTTTGACAACCAGTCACCTCCCTTCCAATCCATCTAACTATACAACACCACGTTGGGATACAACCTTAGTTGCATCGGTGTTGTATTTGTTGTTGTTTTTTCATTTCAAGTGTGTTGGTTATAACTGTCTATTGGTCTTTTCAGTAATAATGTATTTGTTTATTGTTGTTTAAGTTAACTCCAGTATTATTTAGCATTAAAGCTAACCTAATCTTAGTCTTATCCTAGAGTTACGTAAACCGTCCATCTACTTAACCCAAAAATTTTACTTCACACCCTATTTCACACCTATACAACTTATCCCACCTACCCCACCCAAACCCTATTCATAACACCAAAGTCGGACGTCGAACAAGAGTTTATCATGGAAGAGATACAACGAAAACGACAACTTTGTTAAGTGCAACAACAGCTTAATGAAATTAAGGAAAGAACCCATGAATAGGTTATCGTCGAACGTGATCGTAAGATCCAGGAGAGTGAGAAAAACATCTGAATCTCTTCCATAATGATGATTTCAATGAAGATGAGAATCGACCACGACGCTTCAGAATTCAATATCAGAGGAGACCAAGAGAAAATGCTTGTTGGAGGATACATAGACTTAGGAGTGAGTGGATCTACCAAATTTCGAGTGAAAAATGAATCTGGATGACTTCATTGAGTGATTTTTGACTGTTTAGAGGAATTTTGAATATAAAGAGCCGGATGACAGAAAAATAAAGCTTGTTGTCATCAAGCTAAAAAAAATGTCTCATTGTGGTGGGAGAATCTGAAGAGAGATACAGAGAGAACGATGGGACAATCACAGTCTAAGAAAAAATCAAGAAAACGATATAGCGATAGTACCTATCCTCACATTACCACCAAAATATTTACTTGAAGCTTCTTCACCTACAGTAGAGGGAACTATCAGTGGAGAAGTGTATAACAGAATTTATTCAACTTAAGCTATAAATTGTGAGCTGAGAGAGATAGAAGAGCACACAACATACAAGTACTTGGGAGGCTTGAAACCCTCCATCAGCAACGTGGTCCAGCTACAATCTTATTGAACGTTGAGAGACGTTCAAACCTGATCACTGAAGTCGAAGTAACAACAAAAGCAAAACAGGCACCCGCCTCTAACCAAATAGTCATCTACAACTGGAGACATAAGCATAAGCCACTTTGGGGAGTTGAGAGTACTGATCAAGAGAATGACAGAGCCGCTCAAAATGAGAAGCATAAGAAAAGTAGCAGACTAAGTATAATTTTAGCCAAGAAATGCTTCAGGTGTCACAGATATGGACACATCAGTTCCAACTGCCCGATAAGCAGAGTTATCTCATTCACCGAACAAGGTTGGTGGAGGAGATGAGCTGAAGAAGGCAGCTAAAGAACAATGAGTACTAGCTTTCACAGGATTAGGGCAAGATGCTTGTCATTTGACCGGTCCTTAAAACTGAGCCTACAAGGGAGCAACAGTGGCTTCGCCACAATATATTCTACATCATGTGCATTGTAGAAGGAAAGGTATGCAGTTTCAATCATTGACGGGGATAACAGTAAGAATATGGATTCCACGCATATGGTGAAAAAGTTGAGTATCACGAGTTAGAAGCATTGTCAGTCGTATTCTCTAGCGTGGTTGAAGAAGAAAAACATGATCAACATTGACAAGTGCCTCATAAAGTTTTCTATTTAGATTCAGCAGCACAGTTCGTCGTGGTTCGACTTGGTGCACATGGATGTCTGTCACTTCCTATTAAGGAGACGTCACTGAATTCAATACAATAGATTCAAGAACACCTACTCAATCACCAAGGATGGAAAACACATAGTTCTACCTTCTACGGAGTCTGAGATTACAAGTGCATAGTTCCCCTACCTTTTGTGGAGTCTAAGCTTGTTGGTGCTTTTGCCAGTGGAAAAGCACCAGTGGGATCAAGTTTGGTGATGATAGAAGATAGTGAGATAACATACTAGATTTCAGACAATGGATAGCTACTACAAAGAGAATTTTAAGATATCCTAACTGAAAATTAATAGCTTGAGCCAACACTGTTAGGGGAAGTGCAGTATGTCCACACGTCAGTTAGGGTTGAACCAACTTTAAACTACCTTTGGAAGACCCTGCAAGGAAATGGAAGCTTCTCTACCTTCAACGTGTCTGATATGACTCTAAACTATGAGATAGAAGCTTCAATGGATGAGATCGAAGCTCCCCTTAACCTAGAAAACTGGCGCGGGCGTGAGGGGCATAGGATTCCACTCCCACATTCTAGCACATGAACTGGTCTTCTCATATGGCTTTGGCTCCTCCTTTCAGCATTGGGGCTAATCATAATTATCTAGAACTTACATATTTGCTTCATTTGTTTTAGGTTTTAAAGTTTGTCGTATGTTTTCTGTCTGGACAGTCGTAGCCATCTCCTGGCTTCCCTCCTAGGGTTGTATTCAAGTACGAGTAGTGCTCTGGTTGTATCTCTTTCTAAGGCGATGATTGTCCATCATTTTCCTTCCCCTACAACTTTCCTTTCACTACCACCATCTCCCCTCCTCAATGTAGGGACTCCAAACAACCCTCCTTGCTTTCCTCTAGCACTTCCATTCGTCAACTCCCCTTCCTTCCACTTGCCAACCAAATAGTTGGCCACCCATCCATCAACATCCAAACAGCCATCCAATCGTTGGCCACCTTCCTTTCGTTTGCAATCCCAACAACAGACCCTCCTACCTCCACTAACACCTCTCCCAATCGCAAGCGACCTCGGCATCCCTGCTTTCTTCCCTACTTGCAGGCCCACTACAGCCCAATTCCGTCCTCCTGCAATCCAACCGCCCCTCTTACCTCCCATTTATAGTTCCACCACAACCATCCACCTTCCCTCCAACAACCAACAACCTCCCTTCCGATCAATCTACCTGTCCACCACCACTTCAAACATAGTTGTGTTGGTGTTGTGTTTGGTGTTAGTTTTCCCTTTCAAATGTGTTGGTTGTAACCGTCTGTTAGTTTTTTCAATAATAATAATTATTTGTTTGTTATTGTTTGTATTAATTCTGATATCACTCGTGTCATAAAAAAAAGAGCTATAAAACGCTTAACATTAATCTTCCAGCAATTTTTTTCTTCCATTAACATTTTCAAAGAGCCAAGCGCAATGTGATGAGGAAGGATTTGCTTCAGTAGAGAGTGCTCTGTGGCACTTTATAAACCTGCACATTCATGATTTATATACCATGTATGCATAAATTTTGAGCATACAGTAGTCATTTAATTAGCCAAACCTAAACCACATTGGGTAATACTTTTTAGCAAACATTAAGATGTGTTCATGCAAAAGAGTAAATAAATCAAAAACACAAATATAGAAGCAAAATATTAAAAAAAAAAGCTTAAAATAAAGAAGGCTATAGGATCAAGTGACCAACTAGAGAACATGAAAAAGAGCGGCAATGTCAAGCGAGAAGATACGAAGATGAGAAAAGTAGAAACATTCTCCGAAAGCATCATGCAAGCAAGAAAACTACTAGCACCAGTAACAATTAATAAGCACGGACTTGTTAATTGAGACAAACTGTAAGAACAAGTGAATGCCTGTATAAGGTTGTTGCTGGTCAAAGTTGTTATCAAGGTCAGAGATATGGTCACAAAAATTAGAAAATGATGAAAACATCCTAAAATATGAAATACTCACGATTACTAAGACTGCTAGTGATGCACTACCATCAACACAAAAAAATGCAAATGTAAGGAAAGAAAATCTTAAGGCATTAAAAGCAACCCTACAACATTACCAATAATCTTCCAGCAAAAAAATTTCCATTCTTTTAGACCATACCAGCACCAATGCACCGGATCCCATCAGAGTTCCACAGTTAAGTGTGCTTAGGCGAGAGTAGTACTAGAATGGGTGACCCCTGGGAAGTCCTCGTGTTGCACCCCTCCACTAAATATGACGCAATAGAGAAAAATGATTCATGCAGCCACGTAGTGGGATTAAGGCTTTGTTGTTGTTGTTGTTGTTGTTGTTGTTGTTGTTGTTGTTTGTTGTTAGACAACCATGTCAGCTAATAATAAAAGCTATTAACTTTAACCTTTGTCTTCTTTTTTTCACCTTTTTTTTAATCAAGGTTTCTACTGAAAGCTACCAAACTGTGCTGGAATCAAAGTAAACAAAATGAGAACGGAAAGAAAACCTGGTTTACTAAGATGAACAACGCTTATGTTTCTAATATGCATTGTAAATAGATCAAACACAAACCAAATGCAATTTCAATGGAAAATTGGAAAATAAACTTACAATATGAAGCTGTTGACGCATGTATCCATTCTCATAAACTAAGTGGGACACCTGCTTTTGCAAGCGGTCATTCTCCTCCATCAGGAGCTTGTTCATAGCAGTTAGCTTTCGATTGACGGTTTGAAGACGAGACGCCTCTTTTCTCTGCTTCTCACGGCACCTAAACAAATAGAAGGAAAATAAACATATGTAAAAGCAAGAAATAGTTAGTTCATTGGTTATATCTTTGAAATTCTAATATACCTCAAGCCTTCTTTAGAAAAAATACAGATGAGCTTATGTTTGGAATATATATCAGTGAAAAAAAAGTTACATAGAAATCAAGGGAACAATTTGCTAACAAATTAGGCCTCAATATGTTATCTAGCTGCAAAATTCATGCAGTAAAGCAATTGTTGCTTCTCTTTCCTATAATCCAGTATAATTTCAACAATGATGGGCCAATCACAAGATCACCCCTTCCCAGTCATAATTCTCAAAACAAAGGAAGGTGGGATAGAAACTTAGATGCTGTCANGAAATCAAGGGAACAATTTGCTAACAAATTAGGCCTCAATATGTTATCTAGCTGCAAAATTCATGCAGTAAAACAATTGTTGCTTCTCTTTCCCATAATCCAGTATAATTTCAACAATGATGGGCCAATCACAAGATCACCCCTTCCCATCCATAATTCTCAAAACAAAGGAAGGTGGGATAGGAACTTAGATGCTGTCTGGCTAAACATAGTATTAGTAAATCCTGTAAATTCAATTTAAAGTAATCTTGATAGAATTACAAGCCAGTAATTATTTGGCAATGACAACATTAAAACTTGCTAAATTATTGTGAACTATTTGACTATTTACTTCAGGATTTCAAATTTGTGTGAGAAAGATTTCATAAATCCAATAAATCCTTTGAATGGTGCGATTTGACAAACTTTAAATTTAACAAATAAAAACACATAATTGTAATTTATTAAAACAACAGGATTTAAAATCCCCTAAATTGATCACAACTTTTCAGCCATCAAAACAAAAGCAATAACAAATAAAACTTTTCAGGAAAGAAGCAATTTTTTATGCTNGTAATTTATTAAAACAACAGGATTTAAAATCCCCTAAATTGATCACAACTTTTCAGCCATCAAAACAAAAGCGATAACAAATAAAAGTTTTCAGGAAAGAAGCAATTTTTTATGCACCACCCCTTAACCATTATATATAGACTAACAAAGGAAGATTATTAAATGGCTGTTTACACTGATGGAATCGAATGAATCTGTCTGCATTATAGTTCTTCAAAATCATATATTACATCTCCCCCACAAAATATAGAATTTTTTTTTAAAAAAACAAGGCAGGACCATTATGTAAGAACTGTGGGAAAAAAACTGCAAATTTGCTGTCTAAGANGGAATCGAATGAATCTGTCTGCATTATAGTTCTTCAAAATCATATATTACATCTCCCCCACAAAATATAGAAATTTTTTTTAAAAAAACAAGGCAGGACCATTATGTAAGAACTGTGGGAAAAAAAACTGCAAATTTGCAGTCTAAGAAAACACCATCTACCAAAATGTTGTCAAAGAAGATTAAAGTCCATTAAAAAGCTCTCATAGCAGCATAAATCAATGGCAAACGCTTCAAAGAACATTATACTTACAGAAGAAGAAGATCAAGTACCTTTTCACTGTAAAAATAGTTCTACATAATCATCTATGCAAGAACTGTGTTTTTGGGGAACAAAAATGCTCCAAAGGCCTAAGCCATTCATGCGGCTTCGAATACATAAGAAGTTAAAATACCAATAAAAAGAAAATATATAAACAGACAATAAAAATCCAAAATTTACACTTTCCATCAAATCAAAATGAGATGAATTCATGATCTTACATTTTTCAAAGCAAGCTCTTAAAAAAAAAACGAATCCAAACAATACAAACTGCACCCAAATCTCAAAGAACTTTAACAGCAATGAATTCAAAGCAGTTGCATGAATGAACTCAGCAAAGATCAAACTTGAAATTGAAAATAAGTGCAGAGCAACAATCTTCAGCGTTACCTGCGATTCTGAAACCAGACCTTGATCTGCTTGGGCTCGATGTTGGAGAGTATAGGACACTCCCTTATGAGCTGCTGCCTCCTCAATGAGCTCGGCTTAGGACACTCCATATAAACCCTCTCAAGCGCCTCCACCTGCTCCGGCGTGTACCTTACATACTTCCCCGCATCAATCTGCTGCAGTTCCAGCTGCTGAGATTTCCCATCTTTCCCCATCGTCGCCATCTTATCCAAAGCCCCAATCTTTACCCAAAAGATGAGCGCAAACAAGCCAGAAAAGCTCAAAAATCCCTCTTTCCACTAAGCCAGCACTCTTAATCCCTCCCGCATCAGACCAGCGCAGAAGAATACGAGGAAGAAGACCCAAGCAAGAAACGAAAGTTAGCAAACCAACCCTAACCCTAATTGGCTCATCTCATCTCATCTCATCTCCCAATCGCTCATTTTCCAAGAGAAAGGAGAAAGCTTTAGCGCTCCAAGCCAGGCGCCAGGCCAGCCAATGCGTAAAATAAAATAAGGAAAAGGGAAACACAGTGGAGAGAGAGAGAGATAGAAAGGGAGACAGAGCGCAGAACCTCTGCCATTTTTTTTTAACTTTATTAACTGCTATTGTTTAAAAGAAGAATAGAAGTATGCCTGCGAATCTTTAAAAAAGAAGGGGAAAAAAAATCGTGATTTGAATAGAGATAGGCGTAGGGGCGCTGCCATCTGCACAGCTCTGAAACCAGCAGTGGCTGCTGCTGCTTATGCCTGCTGCTGCTGTTCTTGTTTTTTAATATTCAGCGGTAAAAGATTGCAGTTTTGTTTCTAGCTATCACCAGCAAGTATGATGGCTGTTTATGATGATGAGTCATGTTTTATGTATGTGATGCATTGTAGCCAGCTAATTGAGGAGGAAATCATTTAAATATTTAAAAGCTTCTCATTTCAGTGTAATTATCCTGAAAATTTTGTAAATAAAACTGTTTTTCATGCTCATAAATCTTGCTCCAGTGCCCAATTATGGAGAAAAATTTGGGTACGTTTAGGGGTTGTATTCACGTTATATCACCTTATAACTTACCTGCAAACTACAAATAAGTCGCTCTTATATTTTCATATATTTGTAATTTACAGGTAGAGAGGTTACAAGACAGATAACACGGATATAACTCGTCAATACCGGAGATATAACGTGATATAACCCTTCCATGCTCTCTATATAACCTCCTGACGTACGCAGTGTTATGTACGTGTTAACTATGCAATCTTTTCTCCCAATTAGAGCTCAAAAATGCTTTTAAAATAACAAATAAAGGAAGAATTACAAACATATCACCCAACTCTTATGTAAAGTATTTCACTTTTTTTTTAATTTAAATTAGCTGTACTATTGATGTGATAGAGAAGATTTGACTGATATAAAAATAGGCAGCTAACTTCAGGTGTTTGATATGTAAATATATAAAATTTGGGTGGTATTTATGTAAATGCCCTACTTATTTAGAAATTAGACAGGGTTGTAAACTCAATTTTTATTTCAATTTTGAGCACTTAAAATTTTCAGTTATTTTAGTTTGGCTTATTTTTTTTATATAAGTAGCACATAATCATTATGTATTTATACATCTAACAGCTAAACTTTCGTATTTGCATATCTAGCAATTTGAAGGTTTAAATCTATGCATGAAAAAGTATATTTCACTTTAAATAGAAGTAATTGTGTTATTTTTTATGTGATGATAAAATATTTGAATGCTATGTGTGTAAAATGTAAATTTATGTGTGAGATATGTAAATACTTAAGAATTGTGAGCTATCAATGCAAATGCACCCAATTGAAAAGGGATTAAGGGCTTTATTAGTTTAGAATAACAAGAAAGTTCATAGCAATTCTCACTAAAATTAATTAGAAACCAATTAAACATAAAGCAATGCTTTAAAAATGTGAAATTTGCTCTTCTGGGTTCTTTGATCTTAGAGAGATTTAATAAAAATGAAAAAAACTTAATTTTCCATATTTAAAATATTTTATAATTGATTAATACTCCATAACTTAAAATAATTTTAGTAATTCAAATAAAACTTAAAAAATCATGAAATGTGATCCAAGTGGTTCTTTGGTATAGGTTTAGCTCCAATAAAAATTTCAAGTAATTAGGCTTTGACTTGGTCAAGTTATTGAATTTTCTTTGAAAATTCCTATTTTTGCATGTAAACAATCATGTAAATTAAATTAAATTTTGAAAAATCACATTTTCACCTCTGATATCTTAATTGACTCATGAGTGAGGTAGGATAAAAATCTCAAAGTCAATTAAATTAAATTTGATGAGTTATGAAGTGATAGGCCTTAAGGGTAAAAGTGTGATTTTAAAAAGCTAGCCCTAATTAACATTTAAGCTCAATTCAAGAGGGTAAGATAGGCAAACTTTGATCTCAATTAACATGTTCAGATGATTGAAATAGAAGGAATTAATTGGTAGAAACCAATTTCACTTTTCTTAATTAAAGGATAAATTTGCAATTTCCTAAATTTCTAAATCATTAAGATTTGGAGGTCTATTAAATTAAATGATCCTAGACTTAGGGGTATGATTTTGGATGTTAATAACTCACTAATTTAATACCTCTATCTGTTGTTTAAATGACATTCAAACCTTTTGATGATGAATCACTATCACTCAAAATTCAACTTCTTTCAAAAATTACTAATGTGTCCACAAGTTCTTAAGGGCTTAGTAGTGACATAGGCTAAATCAAATTTGGTTAAATGAGGATTAGAAAAGTGAATGTAACTAGAGATTAATCACATTTAAAAACGCTACAGCCTAAGTTAAAGCTGAAATTGTCTAAGTGTCTTAATAGCATTTACTTGCCCCTTTTAAAGGTCTTCACCCACATAATTCTCAAATTAAATGACAAATGATAATTACTCAACTCTTAGAGAAAATTGAAACATCGATATTCACTGAACACTGGAGGTATTTATACGATGAATTATTAAGCAACTTAATAATTTTAAATGAGCTCGATATTTTCATCAGGTTGTAAGAGGGAAGCATTGACCTACTTCTTTCTCCCGACCTTTTGGATACCTCGGAGAGGTCTACTAAACTTAGTGTGTCTTGTTTAATGAAATCATCCTCAGCTGAATTAATAGGGGTTCACCAAGATATGATTTAGGATTTGGTAGATCACCAGAACATTTTTTTCCCTGCTTTACATAAAATACTTTTAACATATAAATGCTCTCATATGCATTTTGAGTTTTAGTTGAAGATGACGAGAAAATCATCCATGTAAGCTTTTATTTTACCTGCATTTCTAGTTTCTCATACTTTACTTTGCAGTATGTTACTGTACTTACTCACATGCATGTATGAACAAGAAAACACAAGCTTGCAAGTTAAACAATGATGTCACCCTGCATGAAAACTAAAACTGTTAGGATAGTCGCAAAATCAAAACCAAAATTAAAATCAACCAACATAAAATTCACCTCCACAACATTCAAAATATAAAATAACTCAAATTTTAATCACAAACATCACAAAACAACAATTGCAACTAAATTAAGACGTCTATATCGGATGATCGGGAATCTCTCGGAGGAGGTAACCTACGATTGCTAATGAGGCTTCTCACGGTCTAAATGAAAGTATGTAACTCATTAAGTTGAGTTTAGTAAATTCATTTGGACTAAGTGAATCCAATAAAATATAGTGGTACCGTAACGAGGAAACCGTAGGATCTTAACTGGTGTTGCTCTAATCAACTTTAATATGCCTCATAACCTTTAAAGAACTATAATCATATGGACATTTGATTTGACATCATAACTTGACACACTATAAAACTTAAACTCCTCACGGCAAGGAGCTTGAAGCTAGCATGGTGGGCAACACGACCATCTTCAACAGCAAAACACGTCTATATCAGCTAAACCAATTTCCTTCATTAGAATTAACAATCAATTCATAGGACTTTGGGGTAGTTTGCTTCTGCAACGTAAACCCTCACCTTATCTTTAGGCCTTTATATCACTCTGTTGTATAATATAAGCTCTAACTCGTCTTAGGATTTTGAGGTTGTCGTTTGTCACAACTTAAATTATCACATCTTCCAGGATATTTGTGTGATCGTTTCACACAAATGTAAGCCCTAACAAATAAAATTTGCAGGATGAACACCTAAGTAATTTTTCTTCAAAATTGAAGCCAAACAATAGGATAGACTGGGAAGTCACCAAGGTTCTCCTCTGAATCTATGACATCCCCTAGTTCTTTCTCTTTTGGATTCTAGAATAAAATGTTCCAAATTTGAGTTATTCTCATTTCATACCTCTTTGTCTGATTTCATTGAAAAGTCACATCCTTTTGAACTCCTTGAAGATAACAATCCCTATTTTTTATCAAGAGTTTTCTTAGGTGACTTCAATTATCTAAGATGTAATTAACTATAGGGGCTTGCCCTTATAGGAAGCTTGCCTGAACCCAGCTTAAAATAAACCTTATTTAATTCTTCATATTAAATAGGGGAAATTGTCGGCAAATAAAATAGTTTCGCAGACCAAACAAACGTCATATATTTCTTAGTTTATTTGATCGAGTTTCACCCTCAAGTCTTGTGTTTATCATTCGAAATAGATACAATGTTTGAAGTATAGTGCT
>JXCR01062057.1:102648-131074 GCA_002079205.1 Phalaenopsis hybrid cultivar | reverse complement strand
TTATATATATATATATATATATATATATATATATATATATATATATATATATATATATATATATATATATATATATATATATGTATATTTATATATTTAAATTGTTGTGAAAAACGATGGCAATAAAGTGAAATATCAGATCGAGAAAAATCACAAAACAGAAAACATAACGTAAACACACAAATTTAAGTGGTTCGGCAAATTGCCTAAGTTTACGAAGCTGCAGATGATTTTATTATTTTGAGGAATACACTTGTCGATCGTCTCGACGATTACAAGAAATAATTTCTCTCTTTCCTCTCTCCTCCCCTTTTCTCTCTTTACCCGACTGCTTCAAACTGAAGCACACCAGAAGAAGAACATAGAAAGCTACCAATGCCAAAGAGAGATGTCTGAGAAACCAAATCACGAGGGAGATTACAATAGGATCTAGCATACCTATTTATTAATTTCATCATACCATTAGGTCCATTAAAGAATTAATCAAATAGTTATGAAATCCATGAATTATTTTATTTTCTCATCTGCACCAAATCATAAAAGGAATTAAGAACAATTAATTTAACAATTAATTTCGAGTATCAAATCCAATTTGTTGTCAAANATAAACCCTCTCAAGCGCCTCCACCTGCTCCGGCGTGTACCTTACATACTTCCCCGCATCAATCTGCTGCAGTNATAAACCCTCTCAAGCGCCTCCACCTGCTCCGGCGTGTACCTTACATACTTCCCCGCATCAATCTGCTGCAGCTCCAGCTGTTGAGATTTCCCATCTTTCCCCATCGTCGCCATCTTATCCAAAGCCCCAATCTTTACCCAAAAGATGAGCGCAAACAAGCCAGAAAAGCTCAAAAATCCCTCTTTCCACTAAGCCAGCACTCTTAATCCCTCCCGCATCAGACCAGCGCAGAAGAATACGAGGAAGAAGACCCAAGCAAGAAACGAAAGTTAGCAAACCAACCCTAACCCTAATTGGCTCATCTCATCTCATCTCATCTCCCAATCGCTCATTTTCCAAGAGAAAGGAGANCGTCGCCATCTTATCCAAAGCCCCAATCTTTACCCAAAAGATGAGCGCAAACAAGCCAGAAAAGCTCAAAAAACCCTCTTTCCACTAAGCCAGCACTCTTAATCCCTCCCGCATCAGGCCAGCACAGAAGAATACGAGGAAGAAGACCCAAGCAAGAAAAGAAAGTTAGCAAACCAACCCTAACCCTAATTGGCTCATCTCATCTCCCAATCGCTCATTTTCCAAGAGAAAGGAGAAAGCTTTAGCGCTCCAAGCCAGGCGCCAGGCCAGCCAATGCGTAAAATAAAATAAGGAAAAGGGAAACACAGTGGAGAGAGAGAGAGATAGAAAGGGAGACAGAGCGCAGAACCTCTGCCATTTTTTTTTAACTTTATTAACTGCTATTGTTTAAAAGAAGAATAGAAGTATGCCTGCGAATCTTTAAAAAAGAAGGGGAAAAAAAATCGTGATTTGAATAGAGATAGGCGTAGGGGCGCTGCCATCTGCACAGCTCTGAAACCAGCAGTGGCTGCTGCTGCTTATGCCTGCTGCTGCTGTTCTTGTTTTTTAATATTCAGCGGTAAAAGATTGCAGTTTTGTTTCTAGCTATCACCAGCAAGTATGATGGCTGTTTATGATGATGAGTCATGTTTATGTATGTGATGCATTGTAGCTGGCTAACTGAGGAGGAAATCATTTAAATATTTAAAAAGCTTCTCATTTCAGTGTAATTATCCTGAAAATTTTGTAAATAAAACTGTTTTTGATGCTCAGAAAACTTGCTCCAGCGCCTAATTAGGGAGAGAAATTTGAGTTCGTCTTGCGTACGTAGCACTACGTATGATATTGGGGGTTATATGCACCTTATGCCCCATTGTTCCTGTAACATGCAAGTAAGTAGCACTTTTTTTTTCATATATTTGTAGTTTACAGGTATAGGAGATTACAAGACAGATAATGCGGATATAACCCCCTCAATATCGGAGATATAACATGATATAATCACCCAATACTCTCTATATAATCTCCTGATATACACAGCGCTACGTACGTCTTACGTATGCAAATTTTTCTCCCAATTAGAGCTCAAAAATACTTTTAAAATAACAAATAAAGGAAGAATTACAAACATATCACCCAACTATTATGTAAAGTATTTCACTTTTTTTTTTAATTTAAATTAGCTGTACTATTGATGTGATAGAGAAGATTTGACTGATATAAATATAAACAGCTAACTTTAGGTCTTCGATATGTAAATATATAAAATTTGGGTGGTATTTATGTAAATGCCCTTGTAAATCAATTTTTATTTCAATTTTGAGCACTTAAAAAATTTTCAGTTATTTTAGTTTCGCTTATTTTTTTATATAAGTAGCACATAATCATTATGTATTTATACATCTAACAACTAAACTTTAGTATTTGCATATCTAGCAATTCGAAGGTTTAAATCTATGCATGAAAAAATGTATTTCACTTCAAATAGTGGTAATTGTCTTATTTTTTATATGATGTTATAATATTTGAATGCTATGTGTGTAAAATGTAAATTTATGTGTGCGATATGTAAATACTTAAGAATTGTGAGCTATCAATGCAAATGCACCCAATTGAAAAGGGACTAAGGTTTTTATTAAACTTCATAGCAATTCTCATTAAAACTAATTAGAAACCAATTAAACATAAAGCAATGTTTTAAACATTAAGAAAGGTTTTTAAAATAGATTTTGCTATTGATTATGATCATGTTGAGTCAGGTATGAACTTTGATTGTGGTGTTAAGGACGTAAGTAAGGGGTTGTTTGATGAGAGAATTTGTAGTGTACTGTAATATTTTTGTAAGAATTTTAGGCAATTGAGTGCTTGATACGAAGAATTATAAATATAATTTAGAGTATGAATGATTTTTAGGTTTGCACATTAGTTTATTTTGGTTGAATTTAGAATTCAGCTAATTTGACAAAAGTTGAGATTTTTATTATTCATTAATATAAAAGGTTATCAGTTGGTTGGCACTAATCGCAGCATGTCTCCACTGCCGCCCGTCGATGTCGTTGTTCGCCAACTTATTATCACCGCCCGCCGCTACCTGTCGCTCGCGATTCTTCATCCTTCGTTCGTTGTCCGTTGTCCGTCCTTCATCATCTGTCGTCGCCCGCCATCTGCTTTGTTATCACTACTAGTTGTTGGCATCAATTTTTGATGTCACTGTGATTTGGACGTTCTTTTGAAAGTTATGGGAGCATATAACATACATAGGTAATCTATCGTAGCTCAATGAACCCAAAAAAGCCTTCTACGCGCATTTTCGGGGAGATCAGGGTTTAGTGTGTCGCACCCACCCGGTGATTTGAGGTGTTAGTTGGCATTGAAGTTCATGATGCAATGCCTTTAAAAATTCTTATCTTTGAATTTATGGAGCTATATTTTAGTCATATTTGTTCTCTCATAGCTTACAGTTCATTAAAACCCATCTTCAGATGCTTCCAACAAAAATTGGGTTTTCGACGTCAGACTGGGCGCCAGTCCTGAGGGCCTAAGCTCTCTGAACAGCCTCGGCAGACCTCTAAGGAAAGTAGGTGCCCCCTTTGAGAAAGTAAGCGGCAGGACTGGCACCTAGCGTCAAGCCCGACACTTAAGCGTCAATTCTGGCGACTAGGCGCCCATAACAGCCTAAAATATCTTTGGAAACCCGAGAAGACAGAAAATATGCACTAGGGACTAAGTGCCTAGATGTCAGAGACTTAGCACCAAGGTAAAAGGTTAGTTTTTGCTCCTTTTTTTCTTGAGAGTTTCACCATTTTGACCCCAGAACAAGCCCCAAAGCAGTCGAAAATGTAGATTTTCTTGATTTATGGGGAGATATGCCTTGGGGAGGCAAAAAGTGGGCCAAAGGGACACTTTTGGTACTTAGGGGTTTTGGGCGTAGATCTACATGCCATTTTTGGCAAGAAGAAGAGGAAAAAAGAGTTTCTTCTTCCCTGGCTTCTTTATAATGGAATCTCCTTTTGGTTTTCGGCTGAAGAAAATGTAGTACCATTTGAGCTAAAGTGTTTTCTTAGAGCCATTGAGGTTGAGAGCTTGGGAGAAAGGTAAGGAAAATGTCTTGTTCCCTCTAGCCACTACTTCCTCTTCTTTTTCTTCTTCTAACAATAGATCTCTTGCACTTCTTCTTCCTCTTCCTCCATCTTACCTTTGAGTGTGTGAGGGAGCAGTCTTAGAGAAGCTCTTGTGAGAGGAATCCTACGGAGAAAGCTTCTTGGAGGATAGCTTCATCTCTCCTAAGGAGGTAGCTTAGCGTCATCTCCACTAAAGAGGAAGGAGAGCCTCTTCCTAGTAAAGTTGGAGTGCGGACAACTAAAGAGGACATTTTGAGGAACCATTGCATAGGTGAAAAACTCTCAAAAACTCTTGTTCTCCCTTTCTATTGAGCTCCTAGGTCTTGATGTTAGAGATTCAAGTACTTTGGGTTTTGGGGTTGAGGAGGCCTCATAGGTTTGGAGTTTTTTGTGATTCCCCTACGAATCCACTAACGAAAATCCCATCTCCCCTTAGAACCTTGACCTAGTTGCACAGGAGCACAACAATCTTGTAGTTGTTCGGTGGCCTCAACTCTTGATAAATGGGTTGAGGCCATTTAGGGTTAAAAAATGAGAAAACCTTCTTTGTTTCTCATTTCCTTGGTCGTGAGTGTGATGTACATGATAACATTCTCCCATGGAAGATTTCTTTCACCTCATGCCAGACAATTAGAGGCAGGCCAATTTATTACATCGTGTAACAAAACAACAGCTACAACATCATCTCTAACTGTAGATCCCGTGAGATCATTATGATTCTTCTTCAATGTCAATTGGATCTCATATGCTTGCATGTTGTTCACCTCACTTTTGTGTAGGTCTTCCCACTTTATCTAGAAACCTAAAGACTTGACCATGGGGCTGCCCTAGTAGCCTTCCTAAATCACCAAAGGAGCTACTCACCTACATGGAGCCCCAAAACCAAGACCTTGTTCAATTGGGCTTTGTGAGGTTAGACCCAAACCCTCAACCCCATGGTTGAGTTATTTTGGGGTTTTGGCCTAATAAAGATCCAAGCTGACCATTTTTTAGTAAGGTGTGCTCTGGATCACCTGATCGTTAGCCTCTACTAAGGCCTTCCAATTAACCATAAAATCAATATGAAATTCCTACACTCCAATTTGACTCCTATGGTTTGCAAGCATTATTGGTTACCAACCCAATTTTGGTCAATTAGTGGACAAATTGACCTCATTACATCCAAACCTAGCCCCGCTCAAAATGGTTAAGACCTCAAACCACATAGGGGTCAAATTAACACCATGATACCAACCTCCATAATTTATCAAATTATTTAATTATGTAAATTATGGAAACCCATTAGGCTTAGGCTTTTGGGCTAAACCTAAGCACATTTAGGTTATCCCTAAACCCAAAAATGCAAAGCCAATGGTCTATCACTCCAGTGGCCCATCTCCCTCATGGCCAATTCTTCATGGGTTACTCATGACACAAGCTCATACCATTATGGCATATGGGTGACATAATTTTTAAATTAAAATAACTTAACCTAAATCCAAGCACTAAAGAACAAAATTGACACACCAGGCCATGCCACTCAACACATGGCACCTAGGTCTTGGCTTCTTGGGCCAGCCCATAGTGGGTCAAACCAGACCAAACCTAATCTTAGCAACTCACCAAAAGGCTTCCTTAATTGGCCTAAACACTCTCCCATGCCGACGTCACCCTAATTGGCATCATAATGCCCAACACTTCAGAAATTGGAAAAGCTCCCCTCTCTATGCCAAAACCTTCTGTAAATCCTCTACACATGCTCTGAGAAGCCACCACAGATCCCCATGCACGAAGAAACTCTTTTCCTGGCCTCCTATTGCTATAAATAGCCTTGACCCGGGCCCCTCAACACCACACCAAACCCCCTAAGCAGTCACTTAGCCCCCTTGCTCCCAACACCAAAACTCCTCCCACTAATTAAGGCAACTCATCCTCACCATCCTTAGATCACCTCCACCTTTCATCACTGAAATCTAGGGTAATTTTTGGTCTCAACACCAACTTGCTCAATTCCCTAATCCAACCCTTCCACAAGCTTCACAGAGACTTGGGCCCATTCCCTTAATCCAAATCAAGCCTTCTCGAGCCCTCTAATCCATCCCAACACCAACTCGAGCCACCATTTCATCTAGGCCATACTTAGACCCATCCACATAGCAAATTGAGGCGAGGAGTAGGTTCGTGGCATCAAGGAGACACTCTCTGTTAAGCCTAATTGAGACCTCACCTCTTGAGAGAATGCCTGAATTTGAATCTTTAAAATTGAGCATCAGTTTGGACCTTTATGAAAGAAATGTATAGTGCACTTCCACAAAGTCGCATAGATAGGTTCATCTCGATTAGATGAAGGTGTAGAAACAAACCCAAGCGATTTGGTTGAGAATCGAGCGAGAATTAGGGATTGACCTTGGAAGGTCCTTAGTTCTTAGTCCCGTGGGGATGAAGAACCAATGTCATCCATTTCCGTGCATTAGAAACAAACGACAGTGTTGGGGTCGGATGGTGGAATTGTGCAGAACAAGGTCAGTGGACCACAGGACAATGCGACATCCACGTGTAAAGCTCGACCAATTAGCGGAAGACGTGCGGAGTTTTGAGGACGTCAAGGATGATGGGTTGCTGACTCACTTAAGTGAGAAATTTGAGTTTTCTAAATTAAATAAATCCAGAAAAATCCAAGAAACTTAAAAAATTCAAGTCTCCCTAAATAAAAATCACAAAAATAAAATAAAAATACCTCCGAACTTAGAAGAAAATATAAGAATAAAAATAAAAAAAATTAAGTCATAATTAATTTTTAATTAATTAAATACTTCAGAGAGTATTTTAATTATTAAAAATTAAATAGAAGACATAAAATATGAAATTTTCAGAAGTTTTTCCCTCTACCCTTATGAACATTCCATGATTTTTCCAATTTTAGGGAACCTCCCTAACATTTAAGAGACCAATTTTCTACCAAAATCATAATTATTTTGAAAATTAATTATAAAAATTGAAATAAAAATTAGAAAAAACCAATTAAAATGAAAATTAACAAGAAAATTTAGGGTTGCAATCCTAAACATTAAAATGACAACTTTAAATACTAAAATCCTAAAATGAAAATTAGGAAGTCTGGTTAGACCTAGGGTGGTTTAAGTTTTGTCGGGTCTAAGTTGGGTTAGACCTATACCAAACCTTAGTTTGACTTGAACTAGGTTTGGACTGATTGAGAGTCAGACCTAAATTGACTTCAATTGTATTGAATTCAATCTAATTCTACTTGTGTTTGGTCTAATTTGGATTTCAAACCTAAACCAAGTTTCGCACAGTCAAGTCCAATTTGGACTAAGCCCGGGTCCTTAAGGGTGGTTTCATGATTAAAGAGATAATTATGATGTCAATCCCTTAAAACCTTCATTAGGCTAAGCCCCTAAGGCTTATTGGTGTTTTGAATTAGATTTGAGGGACAATTTGGGCTAAGGTACAAAATTTTGATTTTAAATTTTTACCCCGGGTCAGCCCGACGAAAGTTGGCTTAACCTAATTTAACTTAATCATCGGGTCAACCCAACCTAACTCGGGTTAACCCAAATCAACTAAATCACCAAACCAACCCAACCTAACTCGGGTTAACCCAATTCAACTAATCACCGGGTCAACCCAAACTAACTCCAGTTAACCCAAATCAACTTAATCATCGAGTAAACCAGACCTAATTTGGGTTAACCCAAATCAACTAAATCATCAGGTCAATCTGACCTAACTTAGGTTAACCCAAAATGACTAAATCACTAGGTCAACCTGACCTAACTCTGGTTAACCCAATTCAGGTTAACCAGACCAAACTTGGGTTAACCCAAATCAAATTAATCACTGGGTCAAATCAACCTAACTCGTTTTAACCCAAATTAACAAAATCATTAGGTTAGTGTTGACCTCACTTTTGGTTGAGAGTGTGCTTGCCCAACACACCCCACCTATTGGGGGTCCATTTATTGACCTCACTTTTGGTTGAGGTCTCCTCTTTAGTAGCCTAAGGTCTAGCCATAGGACTTTCCTATTGACTATTCTTAGAAAACTATCTTTAGTAGCCTAAGGTCTAGCCATAGGACTTTCCTATTGACTATTCTTAGAAAAATAGACTTTAGTAGCCTAAGGTCTAGCCATAGGATTTTCCTATTGACTATTCTTAGAAAACTAGAAAAAGTTAGTAGCCTAAGGTCTAGCCATAGGATTTTCCTATTGACTATTCTTAGAAAACTAGACATGAAGCCTAAGGTCTAGCCATAGGACTTTCCTATTGACTATTCTTAGAAAACTAGAAAAGGCACCATCTATTGGGGGTCCATTTGTTGACCTCACTTTTGGTTGAGGTTTATTTTTTCCTCTTTAGTAGCCTAATGGGGGTCCATTTGTTGACCTCACTTTTGGTTGAGGTTTAGTTCTTCCTTTTTAGTAGCCTAAGGCATAGGACTTTCCTATTGACTATTCTTAGAAAACTAGAAAAGGCACCCTCACCATTAGAAATCCCATAGGACTTTCCTGTTGACTATTCCTAGAAAACTAGAAAAGGAACCCTCACCATTAGAAATTCTACTTTCTTCTTTACTCAACTTGAAGCTCTACATATTGGTCATAACCTCTAGCTCTTAGTAGGTGGGGTCATTATGGGGGAGCTCAAGAAGAGTTCCCATAGGACTATTAGACCTTAGGGTTAACCCTGGGTGTTGTTTTGGGGCTAAGGCACTCACTTTCACTCACTACACTCACTCTCACTCACAATCCCTCACAACCCTAAACCCAATATTTGTTGACTTTGATCCCTTTATCTTTTGGGAGACTCATGTGGATGGTCCCCTAAACCCACTAGCCCTAGGCTAGAGTTTAGCTAAGACCCGTACATAGAGGACCCAAATGGGGATTCCATTGGTCCATGGCTCATATAGGGTGGTTGGTACCCTAATTCTACCAAAAATATCCAACTTGGTCTTTTGCCCCAAAATCCCCCAAATTACTTAGATACCATTAGAGCCCTAAATTTGGCCAAAATTCTCAAATCCACCCAAAATACCCAAATTTGTCCAAAAATCATTTCAAACCATTTTAAAATACCCAAGTTACCCAAAACTACCCAAAAATTCCAAATTTACCAAAATACCCCAAAATGAGAAAAATTACAAAAATATCCTTGGCACCCCAAACTTTCCCAAAACCTTTAAAATCACTCCAAATTTCTCCAAAACCAATTTGGACTCTTCAATTGAACACAATTTGGCTAATTTGACCATTTTGACCAAAACCCCTACATTACCTTTAAAGGCCCAATTTCCCCAAATTCACCTTAAATGTCCATCAATTTTGCCCAAATTTCCCTCAATTTCAATTTTAAACTCAAATTCACCTTTTAAATGACCAATATAAACCTAATAAAAGCTTAATTGGCCCATGCTTTGAGCCCAATTTTGATCTAAGTCAAAACCCCAACTTTGGTCCTATGACTTGGTTCCACCAAATTGAACCCCATAACCTACTCAATTTCCCCCAATTTGAATCCTAAACTCTTCATAACAATCCTACACACTAAACTTGACCTTCAATTGACCTTGTTGAAGCCTCAATTGCATTCAATTTTAACCCAAGTCCAAAAATTTCCAAATTTGCCCCAAATTGGCCATACATCCAAATTCCACCAAATTGATTGCCCTAACCCCAAAATTGACACCCAATTTATGTTAAAAACTCTTTATGATGTTCCTATAGACCATTCTCAACAATCAATTTGGACTTAGCCCAACCTAGACCCAAGTTTAGCCCAACATGCCCAAATTGACCAAAATTCCAAAATCCTTCAAATTGAACCCCCAATTGGACTCAAAATCATTTCAATCCTTCACCAAAAATCTTCATTACAATCATCTACACAGTGTTTATCAATAAATTTGCCTCAAAGTCATGTCTAGCCTAACCCAAATCCAACTTTTAGCCATTTAGACCCACATTGAACTCATGCACCAAAATTGACCTAGCCATGTCAAATTGACCAAGGCAAGTCTTTTACAACCAATTTTTTGACCCTAGTGACCAAGCTAGACTCACTTAACCCACCCTAGATGATTCATGGACCAAAGGTCCCTAAATTAAGGGATTTGTTTCTTAAATTGCTTAAGCCAAGGAGATCTTTGCCAAAACCCATCACCAGCCCAAATTAATGGTTGTGACAGATTCCTCTGGCTCACCTGAACTCCTAGCCACCTCCCCTGCCATGGCCAGCTACCCTAGTCACCGGAGGAGCCAAAATTGAGGGCCACCATCCCTAAATCAAACCCAATCTCAACCTTAGGGGCCATCGCACCTTGATTAAGCTTTAGAGCCTCTTAGCTCACCACCTCAGCAGACTTTTGCACCCAAGGCCAGACCCTGAGCTCCCCTCTCCGACCATGGCTATAAAGCCTCACCTCTACGACCAACATAAGGGTACTGAAATTTTCTCAAGGAGACCCTCTCAAATTGCTCCCATATCCTCTTTGAGACCTCCTCAGTGCAATCCAACCGCCTCCTTGCCCTCATTTCCCTTGTCGAAGCTTAATTTTTGAGCTCAAATCCTTGTCAAAGAAGGACATTCTCCACCACACCTCCACAGTGCACCAAATCTCAATTAAACCCACCCACACCTTCACCACAGTGAGAGGAGAAGAAGCCCCATCAAAGCCCCCTCACAGAGAGCCTCTACACTAGACTTTGATCAACACCCAAATTCGGCCTTGATCAAATTTGGGTCTAGACCTTTCACCACAACCAGAGGCTCAATCTCTAACCTCCTTGGACCTCCACAAACGTTTCGAGCACCTCTGATTGAAACTTCCCTTCTCAGAGCAAAAGTATTGAACTTCCCTTCTTCCCGAGCCTATTTTGATTCTCCATGTGATTAGGGTTAGTTTAATGGCATGTTTACCGTATGGATATGTTCGTCCCAATTAGATGAGTTTATAGGATCAAACCCTAGATTATTTGGTTAAAAATGAGGGACATCTTAAGGTTTTAGGGTTGAGGATCACGGGTTTTGGCTATCGGGGACAATGACAGGGAGCCGTTGGATGGCTTGTGTATCAAATGGACGGGCGAGATGAAGCCGTACAGTGGTTCGATACATAAAGCACAGACCGAGTCAGCAATTACGTGGATGGAGGCATCCAACCAGAGCGTGCCACACAGAGCTTCGGAGACGCCATAGGTTGACGTGGCACCGCGTGTTTGAATAGAAATATAGGGATTTTTTTATTTATTTAAATGCCCATAACTTTGAAAAATCATATCTTTGCGCAGAAAAATCACAAAAATAAAAGAAAAATACCCAAGTGCTTAGTGAACAGAGGAAAACAATATGGAAATGTTTTAAAGTTTATTTGATGCATATTTTATTTTTAATTAATTAAATACTATTCTAAGTATTTTGATTCTCCATGCATTCGAGTATTTCACCATGGCTTGATATTTTGGCATGTTGTTGCCTCTATCATGAGGTATATTCTCTGATTTTTCCAAAGTCAGAGGAGACCCCTAAACAGAGATCCATTTCTTTTAATTTTATGTCCATCATTTGCATAAATTAATCATGGTAATTAGCATGTTGTATAAAAAAATCCAAGAAAATTTTGGTAGGTTCATTGTGACCAGAGAACCCTAAGAAAAATTTTTCATAAGCCAAGTCATTAAGAACACACCTAATTTTCATAAAACCCTAAGCTACAAAGAAAATTAATTTGGGAAAAATAAACATCTAAATGAGTTGATTTTGATTCTCTACTGTAATTTAAAGTTCAGAAAACTCCCCATAAAAATTTCAAAACATTTGGAGTTCATTTGGCAACCTAATCTGAATTTCTAAGTTAAATAACATTTTTGACACTAAAAATGATTTTTAACAATCAAAATATAACTTAGAAATTATAAAATTGGTTTTGGGAGTTCTCTGTGATTAGAAAGATTTTTTAAAAATAAAATTGTAATTAAAATAAAGTTTTCATTTTTTAAGCATATTTTGAATATTCAAATAATAAAAAATAATAAAAGTCAAAAAATCAATAAAATTTATGGAAATGCTTTAAATTGTTTCCTAAGCACTTAGGAGCAATTGGAATATTTTTCTAATTTTCTATGTGAAGACATTGAATTTTAAACCTTAAAAATAATTTTCAAAGGCTAAAAAAGGATTTTCCTTAATTTTTCATTTAAACAATTCTAATAATTTAAAAAAAAGTATAAAAATGTGAAATTTGCTCTTCTGGGTTCTTTGAACTTATAGAGATTTAATAAAAATGAAAAAAACTTAATTTTCCATATTTGAAATATTTTATAATTAATTAATACTTCATAACTTAAAATAATTTTAGTAATTCAAGTAAAACTCAAAAAATCATGAAATGTTGTCCAAGTAGTTTTTTGGTCTAGTTCTACCTCGAGTAAAAATTTCAAGTGATTAGGCTTTGTGTTGGTCAAGTTATTGAATTTTCTTTGAAATCTTATTTTTGCATGTAAATAATCAAGTAAATTAAATTAAATTTTGAAAAATCACATTTTCACCTCTGATATCTTAATTGACTCATGAGTGAGATAGGATAAAAATCCTAAAGTCAATTGAATTAAATTTGATGAATTATGAAGTGATAGAGCCTTAGGGGTAAAAGTGCGATTTTAAAATGCTAGCCCTAATTAACATTTAGGCTCAATTCAAGAGGGTAAGATAGGAAAACTTTGATCTCAATTAACATGTTCAAATGATTGAAATAAAAGGAATTAATTGTTAGAAACCAATTTTACTTTTCTTAATTAAAGGATAAATTTGCAATTTCTTAAATTTCTTAAATCATTAAGATTTGGAGGTCTATTAAATTGAATGATCCTAAACTTAGGGGTATGACTTTGGATGTTAATAACTCACTAATTTAATACCTCTTTCTGGTGTTCAGATGACATTTGAATCTTTTGATGATGAATCACTATCACTCAAAATTCAATTTCTTTCAGAAATTACTAATGTGTCCACCAAGGTCTTAAGGGCTTAGTAGTGACCTAGGCTAAATCAAATTTGGTTAAATGAGGATTAGAAAAGTCAATATAACTAGAAATTAAACACATTTAAAAACACTACAAGCCCAAGTTAAAGCTACAAAGTAATAGCATTAACTTGCCCCTTTTAAAGGTATTCACCCACATAATTCTCAAATTAAATGACAAATGATAATTACTCTACTCTTAGAGATAATTGAAACATCGATATTTACTGAACACTAGAGGTATTTACAGGATGAATTATTAAGCAACATAATAAATTTAAATAAGCTTGATATTTTTCATCAGGTGGTGAGAGGGAAGCATGGACCTACTTCTTTCTCCCGACCTTTTGGATACCTCGGAGGTCTACTAAACTTAGTGTGTCTTGCTTAATGAAATCATCCTCAAATGAATTAATAGGGGTTCACCAAGATATGATTTAGGATTTAGTAGATCACCAGAACCTTATTTCTCTTCTTTACATAAAATGCTTTTAATATATAAATGCTCTCACATGCATTTTGAGTTTCAGTTGAAGATGACGGGAAAACCATCCAGGTACGCTTTTATTTTACCTACATTTCTAGTTTCTCATACTTTACTTTGCAGTGCTTTACTGTACTTACTCACATGCATGTATGAACAAAAAAACACAAGCTTGCAAGTTAAACAATGATGTCACCCTGCATGAAAACTAAAACTGCTATGATAGCCGCAAAACCAAAACCAAAACTAAAATCATCAAACATAAAATTCACCGCCACAACATTCAAAATATAAACAAAATTTAATCACAAACATCATATAAAACCACAACTTTAACTTAATTAAGATGTCTCTATTTGATGATCGACTAAAACTAAAATCAACCAAGATAAAATTCACCCCCACAACATTCAAAATATAAAACAATTCAAAGTAATCACAAACATCACAAAACAACAATTGCAACTAAATTAAGACGTCTCTATCGGATGATCGAGAATCTCTAGGAGGAGGTAACCTACGGTTGCTAATGAGGCTTCCCACGGTCTAAATGAAAGTATGAAACTCATTAAGTTGACTTTAGTAAATTCATTTAGACTAAGTGAATCCAATAGAAAATAGTGGTATCGGAACAAGGGAACCATAGGATCTTAAGTGGTGTCGCTCTAATCAACTTTAATATAACATATAACCTTTAAAGAACTATAACCATAGGGACATCTAATTTGACATCATAACTTGACACACTATAAAACTTAAAGTCGTTACGGCAAGGAGCTTGAAGCTAGCATGGTGGGCAACACGATCATCTTCAACAGTAAAACACGTCTACACCAGCTAAACCAATTTTCTTCCTTATAATTAAACAAACAAGCCATAGGACTTCGAGGTAGCATGCTTCTGCAACGTAAACCCTCACCTTATCTTTAGGCCTTTGTATAACTTTGTTTTACAATATAAGCCCTAACTCGTCTTAGGATTCTGAGGTTGTCGTTTGTCACAACCTAAATCATCACATCTTTCAGGATATTTGTGTGATTGTTTTACACAAATGTAAGCCCTAACAAATAAAATTGGTAGGATGAAACACCTAAATAATTTCTCTTCAAAATTAAAGCCAAAAAATAAGATAGACTGGGAAGTCACCAAGGTTCTTCTCCGGATCTATGACATCCCTTAGTTCTTCCTCCTTTGAATTCTACAATTAAATGTTCCAAATTTGAGTTATTTCCATTTCATACCTCTGTCCGATTTCTTTGAAAAGTTCTATCCTTTTGAACTCCTTGAAGATAACATTCCTTGATTTTTATCGAGAGTTTTCTTAGGTGATTTTAGTTATCTAAGTGTAATTAATTACAGGGGCTTGCCCTTACAGGAAGCTTATCTAAACCCAGCTTAAAATAAAGCCTATTTAATTCTTCATATTAAATAGGGGAAATTGTCAGCAAATAAAATGGTTTCGCATATCAAACAGATGTCATATATTTCTTAGTTTATTTGATCGAGCCTCACCCTCAAGTCTTGTGCTTATCCTTCGGGATAGATACAAGGTTTGAGGTATAGTGCTCTTTCATTTAAACTATAAAAAATATGGGGTCAGTTTGATTTCATATTTTTCTAAAGCTTATATATATATATAAATTAAAATGTCCTTCCGAAGCGGGCAATGAGATTTTGATTCTGGCGACCAACAGCTTCCAACGGGCAACTCCTCCAACCAAAATTGTGCCGACAGTTAGCCCAACCTAACCTGAGTTAAAAATTAATAATAGCCCGTGAGGCATTTAGATAAGGTCAATTGATGTAGAGGGCTAAGGGGAAAGTACGGGGTACATTGGGTTGGAAGTTTGGAGTAATTTTGACTAATCTCAGGTATCGAATTAGTGGTAAATTCTTCTAGTGTATGTAGGAGTTAAAAAAGTGCTATGTGAATGTATAGATGTAATATTAAATGTTATTGATAAAAATACAAGGTTGTTAAGGGTAAAGAAAAAATGGGGATAAAATTAGGTCAAGAGACTAATTTTTGTTAACATTGCAAAGATATTTGAGATTTGTTTTTTATCACAATAAAGTGGAGAGAGGACTTAGTGAATAATTTTAAGAATGTGAGAGAAGAAATTTAGAGAGGTTAGGAGAGAGAAAACTATGTAGATAAAGGATACAACTTTCTTCGAAGAACTCAAAGGAGGATGGGGATCAACCACCAAGTAATCAACCCTAGAGTTCTTACTTTCAATTTCAATTCAAAACACAAAACTTCTCAAAGAAGCCCCATAATGAACTGTTCCTTCTTTCTCCTCTTTTTTTCAACAAATAAGATAAAATAAAATAAAATGTAACGAATAATTAGTAATACACAGTCTCTTAAATAATGGGAAAGATTTAAAGTTTGTGAATTCAAAATTTTATAATACTTCAATGATTGATTTAATTTTAAATATATACCAACAAAGATTTCCTTAATGAGGCTTTATTATCACTTTATTTTAACCACATCTTCAATCTTGATTTTTTTTTTTGGTTTATAATTTGTTATTTGATGGCCTACATCAGTGTGACTATAAACTATGATCCGTATGAGATTACATTTAAATATATAATCTTACAACTGTTATATCACACAAGTGAATGAAGATACAAGCCATATAAAAAGGTGAGTAACTACTAGGCACAATGTAAATAGAATACTTCACAACTAAGAAAAATTAAATGAATATACACCTAAGCTATAGAAGTGACAACCCAAATATGATCTATGATTATATAAGTAGGTTTATGTAAGTGAGATAAACTAACATATTAGCACAATGTATATGATCTACTCTACATCAGTGCACATGAGCAGCTATAACATCAACCAAATATATATTTATGTCCAAGTAATTCCTTTTGTAAATATCCAAGAATAAAAAAATATATTATAAAGATTTAAATAGCGTTTGGTTTTATGTTTCTTGATACTCAATTGTCCCACATCCATGCTTAATCCTCACACGAATTATGATTCAATTTGCTCACTTGCGGGGCAGCTGCAACTTATTAAAAAACAGTTGTAAAGCGGCTAAATAATAATCTGATGCTCAAAAAGTTGCAGTAGCTATTACAATTTTTTTTTTTTAAAAAAATTGGACCATAGTTTGAAAGCTACCACCTCACCCAGCCAAAAGTGATGTGAAAATGTAGATTTCAGCAACAACTTTTTGAAAAAACTGTCTAAACACAATTTATCCAAACAGACAAAACTGCGGTGCGATGTCGCACCGCCACCCCAAACAGACTCTAATATTTATAAGATAAAAGCCGTCAATTACAATCACCTAAAAGACTAATACAAAATCTAATATAAATAGAAAAATATACAAGTAAAAACAAATTTGCAACAATCTAGACATTGAAAGAGAGAAGTTACAACAGTGTATGAACTCGGGATATGCTAACATGATGAACACTATAATTATAACTAGATTTTTTTTCCTTCCCAAACATTATAATATTTAGCCTAAGGCATAAAGAATGTGATAATTATTTTGCAATAAGAAATTTCATAAAAAAACTCATTTTCTTATACAATTGTTTGCCTTTAGCCACAAAAATAATTATAGCAGCATGTTAACTAATTAAGAGGCTTATCAAGTCATGTTGGGACCACATCCAGTGTACACAGATTGGAGCTGCTCTAGCCTCTCCTATTCCTGATAAGACTGAGCCTTTTGAAATGGTGGTTTTGTTGAAAATGATAATTAAGTTTTTATTTATTATGTAAAATTTAATTTTGCAATTAACTTTTTATTACCATGTAATTTATATAATTAACTTTGGGTCTGTTTGGGGCAGCTTATTCGGTGCGGTGGCGTTTTGAAAACGCACTTAACCTGTTTGGGTAAACTGCTTTTTGACAGCTAATGCGTTTTGAAAACGTTGAAAGCAGCGTTTTCACACTGCACTAGATAGGTGTGGTGGCAGCTTTCTGACAGCGGTCTGATTTTTCCAAAAAAAATTAAAATTTGTAATAGTCATCGCACCAAGCTTATCTGCAGATTATTTTTAATCAATTTATAAGCAGATTATTCAATAAACTGCAGCTGCCTCAAACAGACGCTTACTGAATATTATCACATATTTGAAACGTGCAAAGGCCAAAAAATAATTACCAACATAAGAAAAAGAAGAATATTTAACATAATATAATTAATCTCAGTTTCTCATTTATCAAATTAACGTGTAATATAATGCAATTTTTTTAGCATGACACAAAATTAAAATATAAAGCAAATTTAATTAGCACAGTATAAAATTAAAGATCAAGTAAAGTTACCAAGGAACATAAAAATGATGAGCAATTAAGCACACAAACTTTAAGAAAATATTACGTCCGGAGTCCGGACATTAAAAAAACCTCTGGTGGATCAGGTCCATTGAACGGATGCAGCTTTGCGTCTGAACTACAAACGCAATATTTTTTCCTTGAACACGGGACCACGGTGTAATTTCCACTAACCTCACTCTCCCCTAATGTGAATGCTCTCTATGTTTAGTTCAAAATTGTTAAATTAGTGTTTAATTATGTTAGCCTCCTAATATATATAATTGAATATATTTGAGCACAAGAAGCTGACATCTAAATTACCAAATTTGAACTTTATTATGTTAATTATTTATTTATATTTGTGAAAGATATCGTTGTTTGTTTAACATTTTGCTTGATAAGAATGAGATAGATTATTAGTCCGATGCATGTTTATATGCTTGTTTTTTACCATTTCATGTTCTTGAATCAAGCTTATATTTATCTTATATACTAAAAATATCAAACTTTATTCTTCTTTAAATTTTAGAAGCTGAAATGTAAGAAATGATAAGGAAAGCTTGAATGTTAAGAAGTAATGAAAATTTACTAATTTTTCATAAGATTAATCCACAATAAATGTGCATCTTATATATATATATATATAATATTTATATTGTTGTGAAAAACGATGACAATAAAGTGAAATATCAAATCGAGAAAAATCGCAAAACAGAAAACACAACGAAAACACACAGATTTACGTGGTTCGACAAATTGTCTATGTCCATGAAGATGCAGAAGATTTTATTACTTTGAGGAATACAATCGTCGATCGCCTCGACCGACGATTACAAGAAAGAATTTCTCTCTCTCTCTTCTCTCTCCTCTCCTTCTCTCTCTACCCAAGAGCTTCAAACTGAAACACACCAGAAGAAGAACCTGAAAAGCTACCAATGCCGAAGAGAGATGTCTGGGAAACCAAATCCCGAGGGAGATTACAATGTCAGCTCGCACATATTAATTAATTTCATCATGTCATTAGATCAATTAAAGAATTAATCAAATAATTAATGAAATCCATTATTTATTTTATTTTCTCATCTGCAGTAAATCATAGAAGGAATTAAGAATAATTAATTTAACAATTAATTTCGAGTATCAAATCCAATTTGTTGTCAAACATGAAAAAATGTTAATTTGAGCAGTGGACCGATTTTCATATTCACAACAAATCTCCCACTTTGAGACTGGTAAGCTAGCTATATCATCCACTAGTTGCATCGCCCTTTTCTTCAAACGTGATATCCTCCACCTCTGCAACTTAAAGCTCCGGTCTTCATGCTAGAAGAGTAGAAGACCAGCTGAAGTTAAACACAACTTCAACTTCTCAAGAGTAATATCCTTAGTCGACATATCAACGTCAACATAGTCTTGTTACTCCAAGCTTTTTCCTAAATTACTCATGTTTCTGCTTACAACTCCCACTGCATTGGCAATATATTGTCTCTGCTGAAAGCCCTTTTCAACAAGTCTAGTCTTGTACCTCTTACTGTCATAAAACGCAGTTTTCACTTGGTACACACATTTTTTGTGCAATGTCTTCTTCTCTGGTGGAAGTTCTGTCAGCTCCTAAGTCTGATTCCTTGGCAGGGAATTCATCTTTTCCAGTGGTTTTCCTAGTAACGGAAGATGAAGTTTCTTCCCATAGAGGTGGTATTCCTCTATTTGCATTCTCTAGTAACCAAAATTTGTGTCATTAAACTTCTTGATCTCCGATGCCATCACATCATCTCCGATCATCACTTCTCATCAGATTCGAACCTGAGCTCTGATGTCAATTATTGTGAAAAACGACCGGAATAAATCTAAAAATCGAATTGAGAAAAATTCGCAAATAGAAAACACAACGGGAACACATAGATTTACGTGGTTCGACAAATTGCCTACGTCCACGAAGTTACAGAGGATTTTATTACTTTGAGGAATAACACCCGTCGATCACCTCGACAATTACAAGAAAACATTGTTTCTCTCTCATCTCCTCCTCTCCTTCACTCTTTTTCTAGCCGAGAGCTTCAAACCGAAGCACACAAGAAGAAGAACCTGAAAAGCTACCAATGTCGAAGAAAAAGCCTGAAAACGAAATTCTGAGAGAGATTACAAGGGGAGCTATCATACATATTTATTAAATTCACATCTCATTAGGCGCATTAAGGAATTAATCAAATAATTAATAAAACATATTAATTATTTCATTTTCTCATCTGCAGCAAATCATAGAAGAAATTAAGAATAATTAATTTAATAATTAATTTCGAGCATCAAATCCAATTTGCTGTTAAACATGAAAAAATGTCAATTTGAGCCGGTTTTCATATTCGTAACAGAAAATAAGGTTCTTTTGTTTTGAAAAATAAGAAGATCGAATAGCTCTCATATATTCAATTGTTTTAAATAATCGAACACAACATCATAAGTAAAATGTCATCTTGAAAGATGAGAATGTCACTTAATAATGAGTTCAATTATTCAAACTAAAAAATTTATGATATTTATTTAGACTGCGAAAATATCAACATATATTACTATCTAATCTTTGGGTTACTAATTCTCCTATAGGCGCAAACTTCTATAGTTCATTATATCTTAAATAATTGAAATCACTTAAAAAAACTCTCGATTAATATCAGGATATTGTCTTCAAGAATTCAACATCTAGTTTCCACGATTGTTCATAAGAAAATTAAATGGGAAAGACTCAATGTAGAACAGTTATTTCTAGAATCCCAAGGAATTAAAAGTAGGAGATATCGAAGATAGCAAGAAAATCTCGGTGACATCTCAAACTAACCAATGATATAACTTTACGTCTTTGAAATGGAAGTTATATAATATTTTAATCCTGTAATTTATTTAGAAATTTATGACTTATATTTGCACAATATACAATCATGCAAACTACCTAAGAAGATTGAAAATTTTACATCATACCCAATACGACCTCAAAATTTTCAAAGGAGTTAGAGTTTATATCGTGCAACTTACAATCATGTGAAATGCTAAAAGATAGTGTGAAGATTTACATCGTGCTAGATGAACAACCTCAAAATCCTAAAATTTTGTGTTTTTAAAGTATATGAAAAGTAATAGAAAACAATGCCTCAAGAACTCTATCATAAGTTATTGTTGGTGCTTTTTGATTATTTTGTTGTGAATAGGGCTGTAAACGAGCCAAGCTTGAGTGAGCTCAGGCTAGGCTCGTGTTCGGCTAGTTCAAAATAGCTCGTGTTCGAAATCAGTTCGTGAACAGTGTGTTCGCGTTTGGCTCGATTACAATATTCGTGTTCGTGTTCGGCTTGAAATTGACTCGTTAAACTTAAATTGAGAAAAATATATGTAAAGTGTGAGACTCGAACCTGGATCAAATATATACAAAAGAATGCGCTAACCACATTGCCACATGAGGTGTTATGATTTAAACTTAGACATAAATACATATATTATTATATAAATAATATATGTAATATATTGTTATATAAATAGTTATATAATTTTTTATTTCGAGCTAAAACGAGCCGAACACGAGCGAACAGGGAGTTGTTCGTGTTCAGCTCGTTTATGATTCGAGCTTTAAAAATTTGTTTGTGTTTGGCTCGTTTACTTAACGAACGAGCCAAACACGAGCTACTTAACGAGCCAAACACGAGTTGTTCACAAACAACAAGCTTATTTGACAGCCCTAGTTGTGAAACAATTTTTTAGTTAATGTTTATTATTGAAGTGATTAAGGAGGAATTTTATTTTATGTTAAACGACGCTGGTCAAGATCCCGTGATTTCATCGTCCCGACACCATTATTAGTTTTGAATTTACTTAGTCTAAAAAAGTTGTTAAGCTTCTTTGATAGAAGAAGTCTTGTTAACAACTATAGGTTCCCTCATCCAAGAAATTCTGATAAATCCAAAGGNTTGTTTTTTATCACAATAAAGTGGAGAGAGGACTTAGTGAATAATTTTAAGAATGTGAGAGAAGAAATTTAGGGAGGTTTTGAGAGAGAAAACTATGCAGATAAAGGATACAACTTTCTTCGAAGAGCTCAAAGGAGGATGGGGATCAACCACCAAGTAATCAACCCTAGAGCTCTCACTATCAATTTCAGTTCAAAACACAAAACTTCTTAAATAAGCCCCATAATGAACTGTGCCTTCTCTCTCCTCTATTTTTCGAAAAATAAGATAAAATAAAATAAAATGTAGCGAAAAATTAGTAATACATAGTCTCTTAAAATAATGGGAAAAATTTAAAGCTTGAGAATTCAAAGATTACAATGATTGATTTAATTTTAAATATATACCAACAAAGATTTCCTTAATGAGGCTTTATTATCACTTTATCTTAACCACATCTTCAATCTTGATTTTTTCTTTATGGTTTATAATTTGTTATATGATGGCCTACATCAATGTAACTATAAACCACGATCCGTATGAGATTACATTTAAAGATATGATCTTACAAATGTTATATCACACAAGTGAATGGAGATACAAGCCATATAAAAAGGTGAGTAACTACTAGGCACAATGTAAGTAGAATACTTCACAACTAAGCAAAATTAAATGAATATACACCTAAGCTATGGAAGTGACAACCCAAATATGATCTATGATAATATAAGTAGATTTATGTAAGTGAGATAACNTCTTAACCCATTAGAATATTTAATTATGAGTAAAGTATCAAAATAATTTCCCGATAATTTATAAGTGATTATTTTTTAGTCTCAAAATTTATAAAAATATTAAAACAATTTTAATTTAAAAAATGAGTTCTATTCAGCTTCAATTTAGACTGTCTGATGACCATTTTAACATTTTTTATAAACTAACTAAAATGGCCTCATGTATATAGTGGAAAACTATTTTGACCCTTTCTCTGTCTATAAAAAATTTAATAGATTCATTTATATATGATTGTTATTTAGTGTGATTTGATTGCTTGGAATTATTGTTTGATACAATTAAATAGTTGGCACCATTTCAATCAAAACCAATAATGCCACATAGGGCTGTCAATTTGGCTCGTTATTCGTGAACAGCTCGTGTTCGGCTCGTTAAGCAGCTCGTGTTCGGCTCGTTCGTTAAGCCTAACANTTCGTTAAGCCTAACGAGCCGAACACGAACAAATTTTTAAGCTCGAAATGTAAACGAGCCGAACACGAACAACTGTTTGTTCGCTCGTGTTCGCCTCGAAATGGCTCGAAAAAAAATTATATAACTTTTTATATAACAATATACTACATATATTATTTAAGTAATAATATATTATATATATTTATGTCTAAGTTTAAATCATAACACCTCATGTGGCAATGTGGTTAGTGTCTACTTTTGTACNAAAAAAAAAGCACAAGCTAAGAAAATTGAACATAAAAATTAAGATCCTATCATAATGAAGCAAAACAAAGATAAAAAAAAAATTTTGATCTAAACTTTGTATTTATTTTGTGTTTACTCATGCATCAATGTTGTGTAATGTTGTGCAATTATGTCATTTTATAGAGATATAAAAAATGGCACAAATTGTATAAAATAAGTGGAAAGTATTTACTTTCATTTAATCAAATACAAAATAAACAAGCTTGCTTTATATGGACTGACGACAAATTGAAGGTTTTAATAACTAGCTAGTTACAACCAACTAATTCAAATCTGAGACTTATTTGGCAAGTACACCATTGCTTTCCCTTTATTTATCGAGTGAAAACTATAATTAGAGTGATGCTTGGTAACTTAAGGAGGGGTTTGGGATCAGACAAACCCAACCATTTTTTATGAGTGAATTAGTTTTATATATTTGTATATTTCTATATTCTTTGTTTGTGGTGTTTATTTTTGTTTCTAGAGGCGGACCAACTCTGTGCTGGATATTGACCTAGTCTGCTACTAAACCCCATATGCTGATCTAAAGTACTTCAAAAACATGACACATTAAAAAAAAAAAGAGTTCTTAAAACATTCTTATACCTTTTATAAGTTTTTTCTTTGCTTTCTTGTTCTCTAGATTGATAAAAAAAATTATAAACTCAATGTGGTTCATTTAGCCATGTTATATTTTCTAGGCACCTAATCTCAATATAAAATACCAAAATAGTCTATAAATTTATTAAAATTTTGAAACTTTTTAAATCACCACTAGAATCAAATCCATATTTTCACATTATTTTAAGTTTGAAAGTTATTCTTATTTCTCATACAATTTATGTGAAGTTTAACCATCTGACATTAGTTTAGGCCATTTATGTGCCTACTTTGGTCGATTTGGTGCTTCAAACATAAACTCAACATGAAATATAACAAAAAAAAAATCATTTAATACCTTGCTATACCTCCTAAGAAAGGTTTTCTATTACTATTGGCCACTCCAAATGTTCCAAAATCAAGTGACCTATTATAGGATGATAAAATATTTTGATAACATAAAATATATAAAGTTGTGAAAGCAAGTGATTAGGGTTTGATTGAGTGGGTTTAAACAAGTTTTAGTGGGTTTAAAAAAACTTCTAAGTTATGGATTAGCCATACAAGGTGCAAGCCAAAATCTAAAAGCCATTTATATGATTGTTGGCATTTAAAGTGGAGATTATAATGAATCCCATAGCTTAACCACTTTGTACTCTTTGGTTAGAGTATTAAAATGTATTTTAGAAAGATGCATAAATTTTGGCAGCTTTAAAATATTTTTTTGTTAGTTTTATCGTGATATTAGGCCCTATAGGAATATACTCTAGCCACTAGATTATAAAGAGATGTTTGACCATGAGGGAGAAGTTCAGCAGCATAAAAAGTTAAATAAACTTTTTAATGACACTAAAATGTATTTTCTTTAGATATAGAGTCCTTAATCAAATTTTAAGCATTTTAGTTTGCTAAAAAAGTTGATAATTAGGCTAACTTGGAAATAATCTTTGCCTCAAAGTTGGGAATTAGGCTCACATGGAAATAACCCTGACCTCAACTGAGAGCATTAATTTGCTATGGATTTATAGTGAAATAAAAAAAAGGACAATGTAATAATGCAAAGAGATGAGAAAAAAATTTCCACAATAATAAGAATTAAAATTTATAAAGTTAGAAAGTCCTTCCACCCAATTAGTCAATAGGGTTCTTAAAGATCAATACTTATTCACCTCTCTAGGTTAGTGATCCACAAAAATAATATATTGTTTTAAGTACCTTTTTAATGTCTATTTTTGGTGATATTGCACTTTAAAGAAATGTATTTTTGTATTTTTTGTTGTAGGTATATCCTTTTTATGCATTTGGAGCAAAAATGTCAAAAAGAGCAAAATATAAAGCAAAAACAGCCAATTTTGGGGTTTGGCGCATGATGCGCCAAAATCCAGAGCCAAGCTCAAAATTTTCAAATTAAGGCAGTTCGAGACGAATTTTGCGCGAATTTTCAAAGGGAAACTTGTACTAAGCACCCCATGGAGTGATTCAATGCATGTAGACACTTTTGAAGGTTCCAATTTAAAGAGATTTGACTCTTGGATCAAGGAAGCACATCTTTTGAAATTCAAAGTTTTGACTTTGAATTTTGGAGTGAATTGAGACTCTTTTCAGAGAAGAGAGGCAACCAACAGAAGGGAACTTCTGAAGGGATAGAGGGGGGACGAAAAACTTAGAGAGAGAGGATAAGCGTGAGTTAGAGAGAGAAAAAGGAGGAGATTTTCTTCTAGGGTTGTAAGAGGCAAGGGAATGTGAGATATTTCTTCTTCATTACATTTCTAAGAGAGAATTGGAATAAATTGTAAAGAGGGAAAGACTTGGAGAAAACTTCTAAGATTTGCTTGGGAAGGATTGTGAGTTAAGCTGTACTTCTCATTTCTTTTGTTTGTAAACTTATTTTTATATATAAAATCTGTGTTTTATCTTATCCTTCTCATGAATTCTGAGTAGTCTTGTTTATCCTTCTCCCTACTTTGAAGAAATGGTTTTGTGAATAATTAATTTTATTTTCTACGATTTTAAATGTCAATAATTTGTGATGATTTGAACTCCGATCATCATTTACTTTTCAATCTAGCCAATTGAATTGTTAAAATGTGTTCAGAATTATATGTTCTGAAAATGGGATATGATTTTTACAATAAAGGGAGAATCACATTTGATTTCANCCTCTACCCACTGGTTATCCGCAGATATATCCTAGGAGTTCGCGCAGAAACTTGGCCGGTAATCTGGCCAGATGCTGATGCTCCAGCTACTGCGATACAGAATACGATTTGCCCAAAAGGACGGCTGATGAAGCCGTAGTNTCCCTCCCGTGGACGTAGATCCAGTTGGATCGAACCACGTAAACGATCTGTGTTTGCTTGTGTTCTTTTTCGTCTCATTTCTATGCCAGGAAGTACATATCTCACAACAATAACCATTGGAGAGCTGTCAGTGATTCTCACCAGGAGCAAGCAAGCCAGAATTCTGGCCATCAAACTCAAAGGAACTGGCCGGACCCCTGGTCTGCTCACTCCCCATAGCATTCTCTAAAGACAGCATCAACGGCGCTGCCCACTCTATGACTTTGCATTTTTAATCAATTTAAGCCAGCGCTCGAGATCCATAACGCTCAAAGAGCACCCACCAAGAACCTGAATGCAGTAAAACCAGGCATTACGACGAATACAACCTGCTGAACCGAAAGAATCCTCTCCGCTAAATCCAAGAGGAATCTAAGTACCCCGATAGACCAGCAGAGCGCACGGTTTGTGGTGCAAGAATTCAGAATCCAAAACAAACCGTTCACCGTCCTCGTCCTCTGCGACATAGAAAATTCTGAATCACCTTCACAGTGTAGCCAGGGGAAAAGCTCCGCAGCCACAGCAGCAGCTCGTGAAGTAAGCATCGCCCTCGGTGTCGATTCCTTGAACCCAACACCATCCATTTCATCTAGGCCTTCCACCCCGACATGGCGGCGAGCAGCGCATCCACCAAGAAACTCGAAAATCCAACGAATCAGCACCTGAGACCATCGCTTTCAGTTTCTTCATGCGATCCAAGCTCCCCATGATGACAGAATTCTTAACCCATTAGAATATTTAATTATGAGTAAAGTATCAAAATAATTTCCCGTTAATTTATAATTGATTATTTTTTAATAAGGAAAACACAATTTAGTTCGAAAGTGTAACCCATATTATTTAGATTGTTTTGCTATTTTGTATAATTTAATTTTCACGTATTTATTTGGGTTTATTGTACCGCCTCAAAAATGAGGTTATGTTGGAGGCCAATCAATGATGCTAAATTTTCCTAAGCACCGTCCATGATTTAGTGTGATTTGATTAATTTGGAATTATTGTTTGATACAGTTAAATAGTTGCCACCATTTCAATCAAGACCAATAATGTCAGAGATGTGCACCATAATTTTGTTTGTTTGGATAAACTGCGTTTTGCTAGTTTTATAAAAAAGCTGACACTTAAATTAGTGTTTTTCCACCGGACCTGCCTAGGTGCGGCGATAACTTTCTAGTTACGGACAGACTTTTTTTTTCTAAGAAAAATTGTAATATCATATTATACCGTAACATTTTGCAATGTCATATTTTTCTTTAGCTACTTCACAACTATTTTTTTAATAAGTTGTAGCTGCCCCAAATCAAGCTTTAATACCATCTTATTTACGTTCTATTGAAACCAATATAGTTAGTTTTACCCATGACCATAACAAGTACTGAAAGAATTATTTATGCCATGCTATTATACATAAATAAATAAAAAATAAAATTAGAGATCATCAATAACTTCTCTTTTATTTGTACAAATAGGTTATAGTTGATCTTGGCTCTTGAAACTTGTTTCAATGATTGGGATCAAAATTTCAATTGAGTAATATTTTGATGCTGTGTACCACATTTTTTATTTATATAAGATTGACATACAAAATGCTATTAAATTGGACTTCTAAGTATTTTAATCTATGATTAGCATTTTGCAAATTCATCATAATGTAATATTCTGATTTTAATTCCTTTTTATTTACACATTTTAGACCTCAATTTTGATATTTACATTTTGTAACATTATGGAATCATGAATCTATACATTAATAAAGCACACTTCACTTTTAAAAAAACTAATGATAATCTAAACTCTAGAGTGTTATGCAAAAGTTTAAGTGTTACACACATAAATATTTAAAAATTCTGTGGTATGTATGTAAATGCCCTTAAAATGAGAAAAATATTACATCAGGACTCCGCAAGTAGAGTTATGTGCGGAGTCCAATGAAATTACGCCGTGGAGGTGATCGACCCAGTAACACAATGGAATATTCCTCTCGTATTATTCAAGTATTGTTGTGTGTTATTCACGTGTTACTGTATGTTATTCAGGTGTTATTATGTTATGAGAATGTTCTCGGTGTTATAATAACACAATAACACAATAACACATTAATAATATTTGAATAACACAATGATACATGAATAACACACAATAAC
>JXCR01062057.1:89881-100512 GCA_002079205.1 Phalaenopsis hybrid cultivar | reverse complement strand
GCTCTATATACATAAATGCTCTGACATGCATTTTGAGTTGCAGGTGGTGGAACGAGAAGACTCACCAGGTACACTTTTACAGTTTACAGCATTTTACAGTCTTTCTTGTACTTTCTTACCGCACTTTTATTTATGCTTGTATTTATATACATGCATAGAAAATATTAAATTGCATAAATCATCTCCACAATATTTCCAAAATATAAGACAACTAAAAAATTTAATCACAAACATCACAAAAAAATACAACTTCAACTAAATTAATACGTCTCTATCGGAAGATCGGGAACCCCTCGGAGGAGGTAACCTACGGTTGCTAACGAAGNTTTTGAGAAACTCAAACCTAGAGTTGGCCCGGTCAGAGTTGTTAAGAAAATAAAAAATAAAGCATACAAAATTGACTTACTGAATGGTTATAGCATCTCTGGTACCTTCAATATTGCAGCTTTGTCATCATAATTCGTAAAACAAGGATGTAGAGGCTTTCAGCAACGCAAGCAACGCTCCTACCCAGGAAGAATGGCGTGAATGTCTGCATTATTAAGTTGGAAACGAGCAATCTTGCCATGGCACCAGCCAAAACCAATTCTATCCTCTGACAGGTCCAGAAGATTGCTATACCCTTAATTGGATGTCCCACTTTAAGATTATTAGTTGTTTTATTTATGATATTATTATGTTATTTTTGTTTCTTTCATATAAATATATTATTTAGGATCCGGTTTGAGAACTTTGTTTTGTTTTAAGATTATTTCAATATTGTTCATCTATTTTTCCCTTGTTAGAGTGGTGTGTCCTATTCCCCTCTCAAGTGGTATTTTAATTGGAAATAAGTGGTAGATTCTCCAGAACATTTGAAGACCCTCTACACCTTCAATGGTTGCCTTGTACCTAATGTTTACCACAAATCAATTGTTTTAATTGTTGCATCCTATGTTGAATCCTCAATCAGCCCCTTTGCTTTAGCATCAATACCCCTCATTTTGATACTTATAAATAGTCTAAAAAGCCTACATTGATGCCACCTCAAGTATTTGGACTTCTCGTATTGCTCTCTTTCTATTACTCTTATTGATATCAGAACTAGTTCAAAAAGCCAGTGGAAATGAAAGTAAACTTTTATTAGCACTAAGTTAGGGTTACAAAAAGACGCAAACTAGGAAGGAAATTACGACACAACAACAATGCTCTTCGGTTAGGGCCGGAAAAGAAAATCCAAGGGCGGTGGTGGAATCGGTAAGGAGGTTGAGGAGTAGTGTGGTAAGGCTTAGGTGAAGTATGGTGGGACGATGAGGGTGACAATAGTCAATGACTGGGGATGAGGAGGGACAAGATAGGGGGTTTTGGGTGGGGCATGGTAGAGGGTGGACGACAAGTGGCGGTGCAGGGATTGGTCGGTATGTTGCATGTTGGTGGTTGGGAGGGCAATGATTTCTACAGTGGAAGGGGCGGCAAGGGGCTGGTAGTTGGTCGAAAGGGTTGGGCAACAAGGGTTGTTGCAGGGAAGGGAAGCAAAGCAGTGACATAAAAAGAGGGGCAACAGTGCAGCGGGGAGGATATGGGAAGACTGGAGGTTATGGTAGGTAAAGGAGAAGGGGTAGGGAGGAAAATAGGAGAGGTTACAACACCACCTCGGAGCAAAATACAGTCGAAGCACCATCCGTCATCGAATACAACCCTAGCAAGGGAAGGAGAGACTCTACACGGTATCTAAAAACAGTAAGCAAGTAAAAACTAACCCTAATTCCAACAAACATACATGTATACAAATAGGGATAGGGGGGAAGTGGGGAAAGGGGAAGGCTATGGGCAGCAATTTCCAGCTCTAAGAAAGGCAAGGAAGGCGGGAACCAAGAAAGGAGAGGAAGGTGTGGCGACCCTAAGAATGTTGACTGGTCCAGCATGAGGCTAGGCTGAACCCGCCTCGCATCCCTGCCTCACGTACCCCTCCTAGCTCCCGTGTCAGTCTCACAGGGTTGGTGGAGCTTCAATTTTATTTGTCGAAGCTTCTGTATCTTTGTCTATGATTCTAGCAGCACCTGGATCCCACTGGTGGTTGCACTGTCCTCCAAGGTACCCGAGGGTCTTTCCCAACTTACAAGCAAACATCCATAGAGGTATTGTGCAATCAAAGTATAAGAGAAACCTCATAGTTTGTAGAATGGCAATAAGAATACAAATAAAAAGCAAGTGTTAAGCAAAGAAATCGAAAATGATTAAGCTAGGTATGGTGAAAACAATGATTTTGCTAGAGCACTTTTATAAGTTCACTTTACCAAAAGCATTTTTGATTTTGAAGAAAAATATGCTTTGAAATCCCCACAAATGTATGTGGACTCCGACAACTTCACCAGCATGGGGAACACACTAAAGGATTAGCTTTTCTATCTACATGAATATGGTTGCTACATTTGATACAGCACAATAGAAAAGCAACAACACAATATNTAGCATCTCTGGTACCTTCAATATTGCAGCTTTGTCATCATAATTCGTAAAACAAGGATGTAGAGGCTTTCAACAACGCTCCTACCTAGGAAGAATGGCGTGAATGTCTGCATTATTAAGTTGGACACGAGCAATCTTGCCATGGCACCAGCCAAAACCAGTTCTATCCTCTGACAGGTCCAGAAGATTGCTATACCCTTAATTGGATGACCCACCGTAAGATTATTAGTTGCTTTATTTATGATACTATTATGTTATTTTTGTTTCTTGCATATAAATATATTATTTAGGATCCGGTTTGAGAACTTTGTTTTGTTTTAAGATTAATTCAATATTGTTCATCTATTCTTCCCTTGTTAGAGTGGCGTGTCCTCTTCCCCTCTCAAGTGGTATTTTAATTGGAAATAAGTGGTAAATTCTCTAGAACGTTTGAAGACCCTCTACAACTTCAATGGTTGCCTCCTACCTAATGTTTACTACAAATCAATTGTTGTAATTGTTGCATCCTATGTTGAATCCTCAATCAGCCCCTTTGCTTTAGCATCAATACCCCTCATTTTGATACTTATAAATAGTCTAAAAAGCCTACATTGATGCCACCTCAAGTATTTGGACTTGCTCTCTTTCTATTACTCTTATTGATATCAGAACTAGTTCAAAAAGCCAGTGGAAATGAAAGTAAACTTTTATTAGAACTAAGTTAGGGTTACAAAACGACGCAAACTGAGAAGGAAATTACGACACAACAACAATGCTCTCCGGCTAGGCCCGGAAAAGAAAATCCAAGGGTGGTGGTGGAATCGGTAAGGAGGTTGAGGAGTAGTGTGGTAGGGCTTAGGTGAAGTATGGTGGGACGATGAGGGTGACAATAGTCAATGAATGGGGATGAGGAGGGACAAGATAGGGGGTTTTTGGTGGGGCATGGTAGAGGGTGGACGACAAGTGGCAGTGCAGGGATAGGTCGGTATGTTGCATGTTGGTGGCTGGGAGGGCAATGATTTCTACAGTGGAAGGGGCGGCAAGGGGCTGGTAGTTGGTCGAAAGGGTTGGGCAGCAAGGGTTGCTGCAGGGAAGGGAAGCAAAGCAGTGACATAAAAAGAGAAGCAATAATACAGAGGGGAGGATATGGGAAGACTGGCGGTTATGGTAGGTAAAGGAGAAGGGGTAGGGAGGAAAATAGGAGAGGTTACAACACCACCTCGGAGAAAAATACAGTCGAAGCACCACCCGTCATGGAATACAACCCTAGCTAGGGAAGGAGAGACTCTACACGGTATCTAAAAACAGTAAGCAAGTAAAAACTAACCCTGATTTCAACAAACATACATGCATACAAATAGGGATAGGGGGAAATTAGGGAAAGGGGAAGGCTATGGGCGGCAATTTCCAGCTCTAAGAAAGGCAAGGAAGGCGGGAATCAAGAAAGGAGAGGAAGGTGTGGCGACCCTAAGAATGTTGACTGGTCTAGCATGAGGCTAGGCTGAACCCGCCTCGCATCCCTACCTCACATCCCGCCTCACGTACCCCTCCTAGCTCCTGTGTCAGTCTCACAGGGTTGGTGGAGCTTCGATTTTATTTGTCGAAGCTTCTGGTTCTTTGTCTATGATTCTAGCAACACCTGGATCCCACTGGTGGTTGCACTGTCCTCCAAGGTACCTGAGGGTCTTTCCCAACTTACAAGCAAACATCCATAGAGGTATTGTGCAAACAAAGTATAAGAGAAACCTCATAGTTTGTAGAATGGCAATAAGAATACAAATAAAAAACATGTGTTAAGCAAAGAAATCGAAAATGATTAAGCTAGGTATGGTGAAAACAATGATTTTGCTAGAGCACTTTTATAAGTTCACTTTACCAAAAGCAATTTTGATTTTGAAGAAAAATGTGCTTTGAAATCCCCACAAATGTATGTGGACTCCGACAACTTCACCAGCATGGGGAACACACTAAAGGATTAGCTTTTCTATCTACATGAATATGGTTGCTACATTTGATACAGCACAATAGAAAAGCAACAACACAATATCAATAACATAGCACAAAAAAGTTATACCAGATGAAGCTTAAGATCGATTTGTAGAAAATAAAAGATAACATAAGAGAAAAAAGACTAGAACAAAGCAAAGTTTTTCCACATGATTGAATGGGATATTGGTGCATGATACAAATGAACTTTAGTTTGAGAAAAAATGACAGCTGATATGAAGAGCACCTATGAGGTTTGGGGTTTAGTCCCACATTTAATAGTTAAAATATATATTTGTATTGAAATACAAAGTAGTTGACTCTCAACTAAATGCTCAAGCTTTTAAATAAAAAATGAATTTAACCATGGATGTATTGAAGGAGAAAACTAGAACAAGGTTCCAAAGGTTCAAAATAAAGACAAAATAGAAGAGGTTCAAAGTAAAGTGCTTTTCACTGGCAAAAATGATTCCCATGTCAAACAGAAGGGTTGAAGATATGTGGAACAGACAGTATATGTTCATGTCAAATTTGATCAAGGATGTGCTACTCACTAGATAGTCAAGAAGGAGAGAATATAAACCTTTTAGAGAAGCAAAATAAGAAATATAATAACAGCCTATGCTCAGATTTAGAGTGGACTCTCACAAAATTTTGCATTACATGGTCAAGATAACATTTCAGTTTCTTGCACAGATGCTTGATTGTTCCCTGTATCCTTTACAAGGATTCTGTCAAGCCAATTCACATCATGAAGAAGTTACAAGTTTAAACCCATTGGCCATACCAACTAAATCTGTCTAGCAGATTATAAAAGGAAGGGGCATTTACATACATACCACCCAATTCTTTTAAATTTACATATGTAACATCTAAAATTTTCCTTTTTTACATTTATAACATCCAAAACTTTCATATCACATCAAAAAACCCCTAATTTAACATATCAAAAGTGAAATACACCTTTTCATACATAGGAAATGTGACGTATATGTAAAAAATTAAAGTTTAGAAGTTAGATATATAAATGGATAAGAATTGGGAGGTATGTATGCAAATGTTTCTAAAAAGAAATAGTCATGCCTTCTTTTCCTTTTTCTGATAATAAAAAAGATACTAAAAAATTAACAATGTCATTTACACCATATAATAGCAAAAGAAACAAAAAAAATAAAAACAAAAAAAAAACATTCTGGCTGAGACATCTCAGTCTAGAGTCCTTAGTCCATAATACCATCAGCCGTGCTTATGCAGATAAACCGATCAGACATAGAAACACTAACAATTCAATTTCCTTATTGATAAACACAGGCTAAAAAGCATAATGGTCCGAAACAATCCATAACTTCAGACTCTAACCGTTGCCAAACTGTGTAACATGACAGTAAAGTGGCACGAAAGCAGCCAAAGAATTCGTCAAAAATCACCTAATTCATACACATACTGAATATTTAATGAGCAAAAGAAGTGCAGATATATTCACAGTAACCAAAAGCAACAGTCTCCACCATGGAAGTACAAAAATACTTGTAGTGGCCACGTTAATAAAGTTCAAACAGATAATTCCATTTACCTGTGCTCCTCCTCGCTCCACGCTATTCCCTTCCTCCTCTCTTGCTCCAATCTCGACCCTTTGCTGCTCTCATGGCTGTTTCCCTGCCCGCTCTTTTTGCTGCTCCCATCATCAATGGCTGATTCATCCGTAGTTTTTGAAGATGGATAGTTAGGTAAAGGTATCAAGCCCGACTCAATAGCACCAACATCTTCTTCCAACAGCTGGTAATGATGCATAATCTGCTCTAAAGTCTTCATTGGCACATCTGCTGCTATTTTCTCCCAACGGTCATCACTGTCCTCCGTATAAACAGCCACAGCATTCTCAAACGCCTTCTCCTCCTCCCAGCTCCATGAGTAGCTACTGCTTGACTCTTCCATGGTCATGTCAAGTGTGTAAAAACCTATTCTCCTCTCTCTCTCTCTCTCTCTCTCTATCTTCTCAATCCTCCAATACGGGTGAGCACAAAACTCAACTTTTCGGATCTGGGTGACTTATATTCTTAAATACAAGTGACTGGNCAGCCACAGCATTCTCAAACGCCTTCTCCTCCTCCCAGCTCCATGAGTAGCTACTGCTTGACTCTTCCATGGCCATGTCAAGTGTGTAAAAACCTATTTTCCTCTCTCTCTCTCTCTCTATCTTCTAAATCCTCCAATATGGGTGAGCACAAAACTCAACTTTTCGGATCTGGGTAACTTATATTCTTAAATACAAGTGACTGAGACTAATCCGATAAAAGGCGCAGACAGAAAAATAATGTTGTCAGAAAATGGATTCCCCCGCACAGCCCGACTGCCGCAAAGAGCCAAGAAACAATTGCACCGAATGGGATCCAAAGATTGAAAATTTGCAGAAAAAGGAGAAGATGATGAAGTGCAGCTCCCGCGTTCCAAAACAAAAAACAGCTTCCCAAAAAATGCGAGGAGGCCGCTCCTGCCGACAGGATGATTGAGGTGAGTAATTTAAGGGAGAGGGGAAATTGCTTAAAAGAAAATTAGGGTTTTGGGATCGAAGATGAAGAGACAGCGGGGAAAGTTTGAAGAGAGGCGTGACTATTGGGAGGTTCATGATTCTCGAAGAGAGTAGAAACCGAGGCAGCCATGTAAGGGGCTTTTAAATTACACCCTCGCAGTGAAAACTAATCCCTTTGCATCTTTATGAAGTTTTGAAAATTTACACCCCGCTGTAATAATATTCAGAATTGCCTTATTTGCGGGATGACTTGTTCAAAACAAATATCACGTTTAAATTCAAAGAGAATAAGACATTTTAAGGAAAAAAATGTTACATCAGGACTCTGCACGTAGCTCTACATACAGAGTTCAATGAAATTTCGTCGTGGAGGTCATCGGCTCGGTAACACAAGAGAATATTCTCCTCGTGTTAGTCAGGTGTTATTGTGTGTTATTCATGTATCATTGTGTTATTCAAATATTATTAATGTGTTATTGTGTTATTGTGTTATTATAACACCGAGAACATTCTCATAACATAATAACACCTGAATAACATACAGTAACACGTGAATAACACACAACAATACTTGAATAATACGAGAGGAATATTCCATTGTGTTACTGGGTCGATCACCTCCACGGCGTAATTTCATTGGACTCCGCACATAACTCTACTTGCGGAGTCCTGATGTAATANTTCTCGAAGAGAGTAGAAACCGAGGCAGCCATGTAAGGGGCTTTTAAATTACACCCTCGCAGTGAAAACTAACCCTTTGCATCTTTATGAAGTTTTGAAAATTTACACCCCGCTGTAATAATATTCAGAATTGCATTTGCAGGATGACTTGTTCAAAACAAATATCACGTTTAAATTCAAAGAGAATAAGACATTTTAAGGAAAAAAATGTTACATCAGGATTCTGCACGTAGCTCTGCATACAGAGTTCAATGAAATTTCATCGTGGAGGTCATCGGCTCGGTAACACAAGAGAATATTTTCCTCGAGTTATTCAGGTGTTATTGTGTGTTATTCATGTATCATTGTGTGTTATTCAAATATTATTAATGTGTTATTGTGTTATTGTGTTATTGTGTTATTATAACACCGAGAACATTCTCATAACACAATAACACCTGAATAACATACAGTAACACGTGAATAACACACAACAACACTTGAATAATACGAGAGGAATATTTCATTGTGTTACCGGGTCGATCACCTCAACGGCGTAATTTCATTGGACTCCGCACAGAACTCTACTTGCGGAGTCCTGATGTAGTATTTTTTCTCATTTTAAGGGCATTTACATACATACCACAGAATTTTTAAATATTTATGTGTGTAACACTTAAACTTTTGCATAACACTCTAGAGTTTAGATTATCATTAGTTTTTTTAAAAGTGAAGTGTGCTTTAATTGTATAGATTCATGATTCCAAAATGTTATAAATGTAAATATCAAAATTGCGGTCTAAAATGTGTAAATAAAAAGGAATTAAAATCAGAATATTACATTATGATGAATTTGCATGATGCTAATCATAGATTAAAATACTTATAAGTCCAATTTAATAGCATTTTGTATGTCAGACTTATATAAATAAAAAATGTGGTACACCGCATCAAAATATTACTCAATTGAAATGTTGATCCCAATCATTGAAACGAGTTTCAAGAGCCAAGATCAACTATAACCTATTTGTACTAATAAAAGAGAAGTTATTGATGATCTCTAATTTTATTTTTTATTTATTTATGTATAATAGCATGGCATAAATAATTCTTTCAGTACTTGTTATGGTCATAGGTAAAACTAACTATATTGGTTTCAATAGAATGTAAATAAGATGATATTAAATGTCTATATGGGGCAGCTATAAATTATTAAAAAAAATATTTGTGAAGTCGCTAAAGAATGGAATGATATTGCAAAAAGTTGCGGTATAATATGATATTATAATTTTTTTTTAAAAAAAAAGTCTAACTGTAACTAGAAAGTTGTCGCCGCACCTAGGCAGGTTCGGTGAAAAACACTAATTTCAGCGTTAACTTTTTGATAAAGCTAGCAAAACGCAGTTTATCCAAACAAGTAAAATTGTGGTGCACATCGCTGCCCCTATGGGACCCTATGTGGCATTAGGGCTGTAAACGAGCCGAGCTTGAGCGAGCTANGAGCAAAGCTAAAGTGAACTTGTTGATCGATTTATGTTGTTAGCCAAAATTGAAGTTTAGATGTTAGATATGGAAATCTTGGATAGGTTTTGTTAAACACTCCTTTAAACATTGACGATTTCATAAAAATTTGTATGCATTTCCTTTTGTTTTTTTTTTAATTTCTAGATCTGACAATTGGTTTTTTTTTGTATCTATTTCGTGCTATTTATTTTTTTCGTATGCACTTTATTTTATATCTTTGAACTTATCTGTAATGATTTGCGGGTTATGTTTTATCAATTTCTGTGCTCATACAGTTCTGTTGCAAACAGCTCAACCAAATAGGGGTAGGATGGTTATTTATTCAACAACAAATGTCAGTAAGTTGTTCTGAATAAGCTGCCCCAAACAGCATGTCAGCTTATTCTGATAATCTGCAGATTATCAGATTATCAGCAGATTATAAATAATCAACAGCTGCCCCAAACAGACCTTAAATTTCCACCGCCATACCTCTGTTCCCGTCTTGGTTAACTCCAAACCCCGGGTCGGGTCATGACAGATGTGATAGCTACAGAAACAACACAGAAATTGTTCTTTGGGGCGGCTGCAGCAAGTACAACGACCATGGCTACTAAGAGAATGATGCATGGAAGAAAATTTTGAAGATAGTTACCACCTCGAAATGAGATAAAACTGGAGCATCACTCGTAGTTGGATACAACCCTAGAAGAGAGAACTGGAAACGTCGANTTAAGGGCAACCATGGCTTCCACGAGCAAAGCTAAAGTGAACTTGTTGATCGATTTATGTTGTTAGCCAAAAATGAAGTTTAGATGTTAGATATACAAATCTTGGACAAGTTTTGTTAAACACTCCTTTAAACATCGACGATTTCATAAAAATTTGTATGCATTTCCTTTTGTTTTTTTTTTAATTTCTGGATCTGACAATTGGTTCTTTTTTTGTATCTATTTCGTGCTATTTATTTTTTTCGTATGCATTCTATGTTATATCTTTGAACTTATCTGTAATGATTTGCGGGTTATGTTTTATCAATTTCTGTGCTCATACAGTTCTGTTGCAAACAACTCAACCAAATAGGGGCAGAATGGTTATTTATTCAACAACAAATGCCAGTAAGTTGTTCTGAATAAGCTGCCCCAAACAGCATATCAGCTTATTCTGATAATTTGCAGATTATCAGATTATCAGCAGTTTATAAATAATCAACAGCTGCCCCAAACAGACCCTAAATTTCCACCGCCCGACCTTTGTTCCCGTCTTGGTTAACTCCAAACCCCGGGTCGGGTCATGACTGATGTGATAGCTACAGAAACAACACAGAAATTGTTCTTTAGGGCGGCTGCAGCAAGTACAGCGACGATGGCTACTAAGAGAATGATGCATGGAAGAAAATGTTGAAGATAGTTACCACCTCGAAATGAGATAAAACCGGAGCATTACTCGTAATTGGATACAACCCTAGAAGAGAGAACCGGAAACGTCGACGGCTATCCCAACAGAAAACACAACGAAAAACTAA
>JXCR01062057.1:41319-73980 GCA_002079205.1 Phalaenopsis hybrid cultivar | reverse complement strand
CAATGCATTTCTAACTAGTGTGTAGCAAAGAAAATAAGATTGATACAGCTGTATGTAGCACTTGATACTGATTTAGTTATTAAACATGCTTCTGGGTTGGTGAAACGTCTAAAATGAGGACGGAGACAGCACAAAGGAAACTAAGCATAATAGTATAAAAAAAGTAGAGAGACTCTAAAAAACTCGGTAAGACTAAAATAAAAGAAAAGATCATAGCAGTACACTATCAAGAAAAAGTTATGTTTTTACCCGATCATTTTGTAACTTTCTTCTAAGAACAAGCCTGATCATTAACCTTATGGTCGGAGTTAGCATCTTCTTCCTATCCTCTGTCAAGGAAGAAATGGCTTTGCACTCGAGTTGGTGTAACTTCCACTCAGATTTCTAAGAATGGCCATAATACAAAAAGCTATCAAGATAACGAAAAAACTGATAAAAGAAATCAAATTAGATTAAGAGGTGACAATAAAATGACAGTAAAAATTTCTCACCATCCAATCTGATAACAACTTCAACTGAAACAAGGAAGAAAGGGCCTAAATGTAAAAGCTTGTCATTCATAATAATAACCATTGTAGAAGTATTCTATTCTTCAATAATTTCCATAAATATGCTATTGATTTTAGAGTGCAAAATTGGAGAAATAGTTAGATTGGCTCTATTATTGTATGTCATAGATTTCAATTCCTCTATGTAATACAAGAGGATGACTAATCAGTGTTATCAAGGGTGAGTTGATGCTCAAATAGGTACCTGGGTGAGGCAGGGCAAAGCTTTAACACCTTAACATCTCAAAGATAGGCACCATCACTAAGGGGCAGCCTAAACAGCCGCCTAGGTATAAGTTGCTAAGCAATTTGGAGCTCACCTCTACGAAGAAAATTTTTAATTTATTTTTTAAAGCGCGCAAGGCCATATAATGAGATAACGTTCTACAAATCTAATCATGTATAAGGGAGGAGTGATGACAAAGAAGAAATAAATAGCAGCGAAGATTATATTAACCTTGTAATATGTAAGCTACAAACATAAATTTATATCTGTTTGTTTAAACTGTAGACATAACTTCTAGGACTTATAGGAACTTTATTTTAACAAACAATTTTCCAAGATTTTATAATTTTGACTTTTGGAATGACATAAAACTTTAAAATAAATTATGTTTATAGCATTTTAAAATTTTATTGTGATGATTATCATAATATACTTTCCAATAGTTCGCATAATTAAAATAGCCAAATTTTTAGCGTCTCACTTTGCTAAGTGTGCTCCAAGCTTGAAGTTCAACCATGCAAATTGAAAGGAAACGATAGAAAGGTCAGGTTCAACCAAATAGTTAAAGAGCACAAAGAATGGTTGTTGACTAAAAAAACCTCAATAACTAGCATTTTGAAGAGTCTATATGTATGGGAAAATCGATCATTTGTTTTACAACTTCATCGCCAGTATAATGATGCACAAATTACTTTTTCAAGCTTGTTGCTCATGTTTATGAATCCATGGATATAATGCTTTTCAAGGCATGTTTTCCAAGCAAATCAAAAGTGTGATACGTCAAATTTTTTAAGCAACATATACTTTTCAACAGAGAGCTCTCATTCTATATACATATATATATAGCTCTCTCTCTCTCTCTCTCTCTCTCTCTCTCTCTCTCTCCCTCTCTCTCTCTCTCTATATATATATATATATATATTTGGGGGAAAGAGCAACGGTAGCTCCATATGTGTTAATATAAAGAAAAGATAAAAGAAAGGGGAGGGGAGGAGGATCCCCGTCTAAACATCCAAAAAAAAGACATCGAAATAACTCACCCCTAGAGGTTCGTCCTCCCACAGTACAACACACCCAAAATAAAACCCAAAAATTACATGTATACCCAAGCCAAAGAAACAAAACCAATAACAAGTATACCTTTGCAGATGGAAAACAAAAACAGGTAAAATATTAAAAAGAACCAAAAAAGTGGCTTCAGATAGAACTCTAAAGCTCTCCAAGCCAACAAAACAGCTAAAAAGATGCTCCAAAACTAAACGGTACTGCCCCCAGGGAAGCTGATCCACAGGCAAAAAGCCCAAATAGGGAAGGTCCAGCAAAACAGAAAATCCAGAAGTTCCATGAACTAATGTCCAGTAAAAATGTGGTCTGGCCTGCCAGAAACGTAGAGAGCAATAAAGGGAGGGTGCAGATAAAATGCAAAAAAGAAACAGAAGACCAAGCCAAAGAGGCGTGCATCAAAAAAATTCTAGTTTCGAATAAAAGGCAAATTTAGAGAGTCCCCAGTAATTAAAAACCTAAGGGGGGTAGGAGGGGATAAACCAACAGTGCACACACCACCTGCTTGTCTGACTAAATCTCTTTGAAGCAGCTAAAATACAGATCAAATTACACGAGTATGAATTTTTACCTAGATCTGAAACAATCGCAATAATCTATCGAATTTATTTTAAAGTTATGAATACTTTTTGTTCAAATATTAAAAATAATATGAAGCCAACAGATAGATCAACAATTGTAGAAACTAATTTGTTAGCTTCAAATATAGCTAGAAATAGGACTATAAAAGGAGATGAAGTAAGATTCCTTGAATCATAGCAGTTGCAAACTATTATAAATTCTCATCCTGTAATAAATCAGGATGTAGAACAAGTTAGTCAAGATACTAACGGAAATGTTGTCATAAGCTTCAATCCGAGAAGATCCATTACTCTTCTACGGATATCTTATCCCTCATTTAATATGTCTCAAAAGAATTCGGATGAATTATCAACAACAAATCATAGGATAGATAGAATAAACCTATCAAATAATAATTTATTACACTCAAATAGAGTAGAAAACCTATCTCTGCAATAGGAAGTCAGTTTTAATTTTAATAATGACTGATTTAAAACAATTCGGCAAAAAAAAATCAGAAAAACTTTAATCAATGATTATCTAGAACCAAAATATGAATCATTTAGAAGTTGGTATCGCAGTTATACCACATAAAATGATAGAAGAAAAATATCTGAAATTTATTTTGAAAAGAATAAAAATAGATTTTATGAGGAAAAGAATTTCTTTCCTTTTTAATCTGGTTTAGTAATCATATTGATATACTAAGAGTGAAAGCACCACGTTGGGTTTTTGTTGTATATATATTTTGCCGAGGGCTAATATATTAAAAAAGTGTGGTATAAAAAAGGTTGGATGACAAGTTCGAAGTAGGAATCCAAAACACCCAGAATACAACACACCAAAATCTCAAAAAAAGTACATGTATACCCAAAACTATAAGTATAAACTAGGCATGTAATCTCTAAACCAAAGTCTCCAAACATAGCAAAATTCACAAGCCGTTTGGAAGTAGTTGTTGGAGTGGTAAGAGCTATAAATGCCAAACTGATGCAAAATATACTTGTTTTTAATAGGGAGTCCTCTTCCTATGTAAACTTCAAAAGCCGTTTCAGTTAGGGCACCCCCCAGATGCGTGTGTAGGCTGGCCAAAAGACGACGGTGCAGAAACAACTAGTTATTAAGGATAGAGAAGATTTTTGATATCATGCAGTGTTCACATAATCATAAGGTACCACTACTGTATTTTTATTTAAAGAAGAAGTGGAGCGCTAGTAGTTAGGCCAGCAACGAGAGAAGTTTAATAGTAGGATGGCTTCAATGATTACTTAGGAAGAGCTTATCCATACCTTCAGAGAGTGGTTTGTACCTCCATCTGCTAGACAACAAATGTAGGAGGCTTTCATAAGATTAATGTAGGAGAGTAAGACTACTATGCAATATAATGTTTAATTTACTGCTTTGGGAAACTATGGACCACAGTTAGTTAGCACTACTAAGGAAAAATGCATCGCTATTTGAGAGGACTTAGAGATTATTTGAAACATCCATTAGTTGCACTAAGAACTCAAGTTTTTTCATACTTGGTGGAAAGAGCAAGACTAACAGAAAATAATTTGTTAGTATCTCATTAGAGATTTAATACGAGTAAAAAGAGATTTGGTGGAGAGATGATTGAGCACAATTTCAATGAGAATAAAAGTCGGTTTGGACCAGAAGAGTTAAAAGGGCTTTGCAGCATCGATCAATAATATGTTACCATATGCTACTTGTAGGAGAAGACACTCAGGACCGTGTTACTTACAGAACAGAGTTTTAGATGTGGGCATTTTGGTCAAAAGATTGTGGACTGCACCCGAAGGAGACTTGAGGAAATGTTAGTCTAGATCGGTTCATTCAAGACAAGCAGAGAGGTAGAGGACTGTACTATCTAAAGCATACAGTGAGAGTTTTGAAAGCATAGTAGAAGGTAGGACTACATTTAGAAAGCCTAGTAGAAATAAAAAAGAGCAGATTGCTTCAGAGATACATACCCTAGTGCAAGCCAGAGTATATAATTTAAATCAACAGGAAGGAAAGAATGCATCTGATGTGGTGACAGGTATAACTTTTATGTCCAATCAACCTTAATATATTCTCTTTGGTTTTAGTACATTTCATTTATGTATACTAAAAAATTTTATTTTGATTAAACAATAAAATAATAAAAAAGAGCAACTTGAAGAAAAAATCTTAGATGATATATTACACCCAAGTTTATTCACTAGCTAATTTGCAAGCACTGGAATGTCGAGGACGACATTTATTCAAGATGAGAATGTAATAATCAAAACTTTTATATATGGGAATCAATCACAATACTCAAGTTTGTACTTTATTAATAGATATTCCAATATATTCATTAAGATGCATTTTTATGTTGTTTTGTACTTTAAATCATTTTCAAAATAATTGGTTAATAAATAATAAATAAATACTAGAAAATATATAAGAGAAAGATTTGACCTGTAAACTTTGAATAATTTTTATGACTCCATTATAAGCCCGATTAACATACCGTCTTCACCAAAATAAAGAAAAAGATGAAATTTAATTACAATGATTTTTGATATTTGTAGGATAAATATAAGTATAAAAATATAAGATTAATGGTATAATTGTAANTAAACTTTGAATAATTTTTATGACTCCATTATAAGCCCGATTAACATACCGTCTTCACCAAAATAAAGAAAACGATGAAATTTAATTCAAATGATTTTTTATATTTGTAGGATAAATATAAGTATAAAAATATAAGATTAATGGTATAATTGTAATTTTTTGAAAAATGGACATGTGCGAGCATAAATTTATTTCTAGAGTCATTTGATATCCATTTTCAAATTGTTTTCACCGGGGACTTAGACATGATAACATATCTTATAAATATTTCTCCATAATTTTTGAAGTTTTGGATTTCAAAATATAAATTGTTTTATATTAAATTTGTAAATAAATCCAAACAATTCTCATAATTGCAAACATACTCATTGCTTGTATAAAATTAATTAAAGCCTTTTCAAACTCTTCATTTCCTTTATTATTTCACTCCAAAATGTGAGAGCATCAGAGAGGAATAAGACCAAAAAAAAAGGGCAAGAGAAAACGGAAGCTCGCTTTTAGGATCAAGACTTGATTTTCATGTGACATACCAGTTGAAAAAATTGATCGACTCAAGGTAAGCTACCATTACCCTACCTCTTATTTCAGTGATTTTGTCATTTTACATATTTTCCAAACTTTTTGCTCTACAAAACATGTAAAATTGATGATATCTCCATATTTTGGAAACTTCCACAGTGTAACTTTTAGTATGGTGTTAACATGGCTCTTCTAACATTTTGACATACATATATTGAATCTTCACCAGGTATTTTTTATTTAAGGCAAAAGTCGTAATTTGAGTTATATAAAATTCTATAAAATTATAATTAAACAATGTATAATATGAAATTCCGACACAAAGAAGGAGATATACATGTCTAATATATAATTTATATTTTGATTGGTGCAACAAAATTGGTCATATTATTGCATACTATGCAGCTTCCTATTTTGTTGTACATGCAAGTTTTACATGTATACTGTGATACTGAGTATATTATAACTGCTTGAAAATACTACAATATTATGAAATGTTTGTACACAATAAATGTTGACTACTATGATTCAGGTTGGCGGAGATATGTTACTTTGCACATGATGGGGGGGCAATGAGTTTCTTTTGAATGGTTAGGGGTGCAAATTTGATACATATTGGGAGTTATAAGAGGTAACTATGATATGATATGAGTGCTAACAGGCTAGAGGTGATGACTCTCGTGTACTGTGCCACCTGACTAACTGTTCTGTCTGTTTTTACTGACGTGATATGATATAATACAGTATTTGTTTTACTATAATTAGTGTAGGGAAAACATCACAGATAATTAGTCAGATCGCATAACTTGTATGGTATATGTGTGATAATAATTATGTTTGATTATATGCATTTTCTATATTATTATTGTGATTTGATATCATTTACGAGTACATATTTTACAGTATAAATACGCATGTTCAGTGAACTACAGACTTACTTATTTAGCATATATGAAATGACTATAATATAATCATGCATATTATTATATTTATGTGTATTGATTTTAGTTGTATGATCTGAATACAATAAAAAGTGTGCAAGTGTCGCTATACCAGTGCTCGGGTGAAGTGTCAAAAATGCAAAGGTTTCCACATTACAGGCAGATGCGGCAAAGAACTTAGTCCATGAAACTAATGTTATAATAGAATTTTGGAATAAAGGTACTCTCACAGATAAATTAATGAAAGTAATTGAAATTATGATTTATAAAAAGATGAATATCTTATGTATTTAAAAAACTAAATGAGTTGGAGAAAAAGTTAAGGAGATAGATAGCTTAGGTTTCAAACATCGGTATTCAGGTAAGAGTCGCACTAGAAATTGTGTAAATGTAATTATATATAAGAATTTGAAAAATAATATTGTAAAATTAATAGAATTTGAGATAGAATTATAGTCCTTAAGATTATTATTGATACTAAAAATTTTAAAATTATAAATGCTTATGTTCCTCAAGTAGGTCTTTCTAAGGAAAATTTTATAATTACCTAGAAGAATTAATACAAATGATACCACTTGAAGAAAAAACTTTTATTGATGGAGATTTCAATGTGTCGGTGAGTGGTAGAAATAGTGGCTACGGTTTTGGAGTGATTAATGAAAAAGATAATATATTAGATTTTGTTTTAGTGTGTGATTTTGTTATTGCTAATATTTTATTCGAAAAAAAGATGTCGTGGATTTGTGTGCATCGTCTCCAATTGTTCGACAAGTCGAGTTATCTTTTGTCAAGAAGGGAGCAATGGAGGAGGTTAGCGACGAGGAAGTTCAAGAATAGGTCGAGGTGTATCATCTTCCGTCGAATGAGGGCGAGACGCTCGTGGTTCGATTGGTCCTACAGAATGAGGATATGAGAGATCTGCAGTGGCTTCACCACAACATCTTCTGCGCCCATTGTACTGTACAAGAAAAAGTATGTAGTTTCATCATCGATAATGGGAGCAGCAATAACGTGTCATCTACGCAGATGGTGGAGAAATAGGGCCTAATGACTCATAGGCATTCCCAGCCATATTCTCCGACGTGGTTGAAAAAGGAAAACAAAAACAACATTGACTAAATGTTCCTAGTGAATTTTTCGTGATGGTGTGAATTTTGCATTAATCAATCAAAAAGTTACAAAAACTATGCTTGTACACACCTATGATGTACAAAAATTAAAATTCTTGTGGAATTATTATTTTGTGGCAAATTGATTTATTATCCTTTCGCGTTAGTAGTAAGCAGAAGCAAATTATTTTGAGTAAGGCAACTCTTCTCGGCAACCACATTTGGTGTCTGGAAACTATCTATGACAACAAGGATGCCCATGTTCGAGCTAGACTATGGAATGAGATTGGCTCATTTCATGATAATAATCTTCCCTCTCATCGGAGGGGATTTTAACAACATTATTAATCAACAAGACATGAAAGGTGGCAAGCCTTTTTTCTTTAGTAAAGGGTGCAAGACATTCTCGGCTTCATGTTCCAGCATGATTTTCATGATTTGGTATGAGATTTTCTTGATGCAAAGCAATAGTAGAATGTGGGTCAGGCATGACCGCATTATTGCCAATTACGCTGCCTTACAACTCATACCCACGACCACTATGAAGCATCTAATGAGACTAGCGTCTGACCATTGCCTGATTTTGTTGGACTTGAGCAACCTGCTTTCCAAAGTTCAAGAATAATTCGGTTTGAATATACATGGCTTTCCTTCCTCACAGCTTGGCATCTTGTTCAGACCACTTGGCCCAAGAACAACTTTGGTTCCTATGTCGAGATTTTGCAAAGGAAAATTCTGCGTATTTAGAGGAAAAACTAGTTTAAGGAGTTGGGAACCCACAAATCCGCCCTTGAGGCTGAAATCCTCCAGGTTTAGGAACTTGAGGGCGCAAATGATGGCCTCCAACCAGCGGAGGAAACCATGTTGTGAGCTACTGCTCATGAGCTCAATGCCATGCTTGTTGGGATCATGAAATGGTGGAGACAAATAGCAACAACCCAATGGCTTAATGAGGGGGATGTAAATTCTAGCTTCTTTCACTCATGGCTTCATCTCGACATAAAAGCAAGTGCCTAGTGAAGTTTTTTATTAGGAGCCAGCTGCAGGATCCGGTGTAGTGCGATGTGGTACCCATGGATTAGGACTCAGCACGATTGATTTAGAAACACCTACTCCACCAAAGAGTGGAAACACACCGTTATTCTCCGTTCTGCAGAGCTCAAAATTACAGATGCCCTTGGTAGTAAAACAATGTCGGTGGGACCAATTTTGGTGATGACAAAGGATGATTGGACTGAGACACCGATGTCAGACATAGAGCGGTCACGACAGAGAGCATTTCAAAACGTCACAATCTATAACTTATTTTCATGGCCCGCACTATTAGAGGAGAATCACTTTACCTTTACTTTAGATCAAGTTGAGCCAATTTTGGGTTGGCACGCAGGCCCAAGGTAAATCAGTAGTGAGCTTCCAGAAGGTTGGATTTATATAGATGTATGATCGCAAATGAAGAAAACCTATCCAATGATTTGGGAATCAGTGCGGTCCTCAGTGGGATCCAAGTGTTTCTCAAACCGCAGTTGCAAAACTCTCAACCTTGGGAGATTGCAGCAATTCCACAACTTTCAAAGTGCAAAAAGAAGCTTCGATGAATGAATTCGAAGCTCCACCAATCACGAGAGTTTGATGCAAGGACTGGAGAGTTGAATTGGTTGAACCAATTCAGCCAAAACTTAAGGAGGTCAGTCGAACTCTACTTGGGTTTAGGCCGCCACCCAAGGGGAGGGATTTCCCCCTCCTAGTTATCCTCTATTATAAATGTGTTATTTTCTCGATTTCATACTTTCTTGTCGTTAATATTTCTCCCTTGATCCAAAGACAGGTGCTGCTCCGACTTGTATTATGCTACCCTACATAATCCTTTGCATAACACCTCCTCTCCTACTTGTTGTCGCAGCCCATAAAGCACCCCAACTGCTGTTGTAATTCCTTTCCTCCCTCCAAGCTTACAACAGCCGGCCCTTCAGACTCCTAGCCAGCTGCCGCCACTGTTACCCCTACCCACCTACTATTGTTGCCGCTTCTTTCCTGCCTTCCAATGTTGCGGCCACGCCATTCCAACTTCTTGTTGTGTCCATAGCCTCCAATCAGCCCCTCTGCCCACTATCAAGCCACCACCCAATACCTTCATCCTCACCCTAGAGTGTTATTTGTGTTCGTTGTCATTTATTCATGTTCTAAGAACCCTTTTGTTGTAGTTTCCTCATATTTCTACAAAAAATATTTTCAATTCGTTGCGTTTTTGGATACCTCCAGTATCACAACAAAATATTCCATATCCTCAAAGTTTGCTCAAGTGAATACGACAATCACTTGGGTAGTAAAACAATGACAAACAAAATTCTACAATGATTACTTTTGTTTGACTCTCATAAAAGACAAAAAATTTTCTCAAAAAATACTTATAATGTTAGAATTTGCCCCCCGTGCAACTATAATATTCTCACAACCTAAAACCAATTTTAAATTTGTGATTATTTGTAGTCTAGCAGATGGAACTAATTGGCCCTTTCCCACCAAAGTGGCAAATAAAGCTCGTCATAGTCATGATCTAATACTTCACTAGGTAGATTGAGGCAAAGGTGTTCACCAAAATTACTTCAACAGTTGTTCATAATTTCATATAGACCTGCATCATTTGATAATAATGAAATATATAGAATTATAATCGATGGCAATGGTCTACATTTCTCAATAAGAGCACCAAAAATCTATGTTAGAGACAGGGCATTCAACTTAAATTCATCTCGGTACATAAGACCAATAGACAAGTCAAAACTCCCAAAAATGAGATCCCAAGCCTATTAAAGAAGAAAGTTCAAGTTGAAAATGATGAATGAGTAGGTACCATACCATCAATTTTATGACCATTGAGAATTACATCATCTTTAGCAACTAGGTAAACTGCATTCATTATATCACTTAATGCTAAAGTTTTATTGCCAGTCAAGCGTAATTTATATAATTAAAGGTGGCAGTTGCTTAAAAATTTGCAAAAAGAGAACTCAATGAATGGAAAGAATCAAATGAACAACGGAAAAAAACTGTGTTACTGCAAGAGGAGCTTGGAATTCAATCCATCATAAATAAAAAAAACTGTCAATACCAGAACTCAAATGCTAAGAAAGAAAGAAAGATACACTGATGACAACTTGGCGATCAGTTGTAGTATTTGTATCAACAAGTTGTGATACAAGTTGAGTTAAATGTGGGATGGGCAGTATATCATCATGGAGCAAGTCGGCCCTAGAGCTTACCAACTTCAAACATAAGATAAAAAAGTTGTCTCCAAGACATAAGTGTAGAGATGACTTGAAATAGTTTTCCCTAGTTCACTAGTTATTTTTTAGATTGCAACCATCTAATACTTCATTTTCCTTAAATAGAAATGCATAGAAAACAATTCTTATTTGGCATAAAATTTAATCATAAAAAATTCATTCACATAAGATGAGTTCACAAATAAATTCAGAGAATTGATTTCATTAAATAAATATAGGAATCTAACCCTTCTAAGCATGCTGGGGAAACTTAAAGACTTGAGCGAGTTCAATATAATTACAAAATAAGGAGCATAATTAAAAAAAATACTCCAAATATTAAATCTTAGTGTCGAACTTGAAGTAGGTCAGATTTAAGGTATTGAAATGTTACATCAATAATAGAAAAAACTCTTTCCTAATTACAGCTTGGATAGTCTAAAAAATGATAGACTAACTTAGGATTGAAGACCATGATATCTCAGCTTATTGAAAATCTATGAAGATTGCTCCGTATTGGAGAGTTAAGGGCGCCAAGAAAACGATAGTCAAAGCTCAATGAAAAAACCTTGAGTTTTCCTAGCCTTGGATTGAAATACAACAAAAAAGGCCTTACTTCTTCTAATCATTATCATTCCTTTAGCAATATCTCAAATAAAAAACCTTCAACATTAAGGGGCATCATCATGCATAGGTCACCACTTAGATTCACAAAAGAATGGTAGTGCTTGCTACTCATTGTGGGTCTTCTCCTGGATGTGGGAGTTGGAAGCCAAGACTAATCCATTCAAGTAAGATGTATGGGCTTAATGAATTTGATGCTTGCACTTTAAGGGCGTGATAAAGGTAAGTTCTCATGATGCTTGAAACATTGCAAGAGATTTATCGCCAATCAGTTGAAACAGTTTCATAGTTGTTGAAAATGGAGCACAAGCATATTAGTTGACTAGGATGCTATTTAATTTTGTTGTGTAGAAAAAAATATGAAGGCTTCTTTGCATTTAGCTCATTAGAAGTTTTCCTTTTTCTTCATTGGCGAAGCAAGGCAAGAGAAGTAGAGCCACCTCATCAAGCCTCAGCTTTCGTTCGCTTAAGGCCAAGGCTCTCTTTCAAGAAGTACATAATGTAGTTTCTCAACTTTACTCACGTCAAGATCTTGTGATCTTTAATCCTTAAGATGGTTGACCGAGTCGCAATCACGAAATGGATGGGTTTATCTGATGTTTTTTTTTTTTTGAACATTGCTCTAGATTCACTTTGTTAAGTAATTTTGTTAAATGCCAGTAGTTTGCATGGTCACAAAATATTTGTTTGTTCTTTGATGAAATACAAGGGTATTCGTTGTTGTTACTACTAGATAGCCTTCTTCGCATGTTGTAACTAGATGCTAGCAAGAAGTTTAGCAACTTTAAGTTTGAACTTTAATTCGCCTAGGGCCAGTAGCTTTCCTTCAAGGAATGGTTGACATAAATTTTCAATATTACTTGACCAAAATCCCATAATTATCAATCAAATCTTCATTATGTTTGAACTATGATTTGCATAGGGCCAGTAGCTTTCCTTCAAGGAATTGTTTCTTTTTTCCATCATTGGCAGAGTACAGATGAAAATTTTTCTAGAGTAACCTAATTCAATCATGATGCATGGATACTTTAGATCTTAGCTATTCCTAGCGAAAAACCTTTTTTTAGCCTATTAGCTCGCCTATCAAAATGATTTCCTTAAGCTTTATCCATAATGAGTTCCCAGAGTTGTCTTAAGAACTGGTTTTTATCATCAATGCAATTTGTAAATCATTTTTATTATTTTTTAGTGGAGTACAATGATTACATAACAAACAAGTTTTAAAAAAAGAAAATTTTAACATCACCCCTACTCTTACCTCTGGAGACTTCTCTCCCTACAAAAGTTTGAAATCAATATGCATCATGACTTACATATTCTTTCATGATGCATGGGCGGTCCCAAGTTGATCTAAGCTTACTGAGTGATGTTTGCTTTGTAGCTTTTTTGATATTATTTAGAATAAGTCATTGGCTCAAAATATTTTTTACTTGGCGATTCAGTTGTAGTACTTGGTTGTCCTTCTCTTGATTTCCTCCTCATTGTTGATTGTATTCTAAATTCCTTTAGTATGTCGAGCACTATCATCTATGCTCATCACACCTAATACAATATTGGATCATGATTGGTTTATAGGTTATAAAAAAAAAGCTTACCAACTAGGAGAAGGTAAGAAATCTTGATAGATAAATATAAATAACATTTGGGAAAATAAAAAATACACTATGACGCTCAAGCAAGTACACAATAAGAGGAATACATATCTCAAAATTCGAGAACGGAATCCTTGGCTCTCTCTAAGATTCCCTATTTATTGAATGAGTTATACAAGTAATATATAATAAAATAAAAAAATTTTGAGGGATGTGCGGCCAAGAACAAACTCAAACTGAGACTGGTAGCTGGCCATCAAGAATGGAGTCGTAGAGTAGATATCTGATCTAGGCGGATTGAGCAATTCTGATAAAGGTATTCAGCGAGTCTCTTATGAACCTAAATGAATGTTTAAAGGAGCAAACCAATGGAACTTCAGTTTGTTCGATCAAATCACTGCGATCGGCCTTCCTGCCACAATCATCACACACTTCCCGGTGCAAATCAGAATGTCCTTCACTAGACTCCTTCCTGATTCGGAGATTCATGCAATTATTTTTTTCACACTCTTGACCAATTGAAATATAGTAAAGGCAAGTATATATGTCACTTAAGTAGTATAAATATTTAATTAAAAATCATTCTCATGATAATCTATACAAAGTTTCAGAATTACTAATTACTAGTGTCAATCACCTTAGCTTCTATTCATCAAACAAAAGTTTTAAAATTTGTCCGATTAATTTTGTTAAACGGATTTAAAAAGAATTAAAATTTTAGTAAATATATCTACTCGATCAAAATTTTAGTCACTAAACTCCTATATTTTAATTTGAACTATATTGAAATCTCAAAATCATATAAGATTTTAAATACATGCATGATCATTACATATACTAAATAAAATTGGACATAAAGTGAACATGTGCACTTCAATTAAACCCCAAGACTCCGTGCCTTAGGCCTAACATGATAGCCCATTTCCTTACCTTTCATTTAGGTCAAACTGCCCTTCAGTGCACATAGGCAAGCCAACTGAAATGCATTTTACCCATTCAACTTACGCACTTCCAAACAAGGCACTGGTAGCAGTGGCAGAACCCTTTATGTGAGGGTGCCCACCCTCAAATTTTGTATTCCTTTTTCAAATGTGAACTTTTATAAATTTGCCCACCTTTATTTTACACTTCTGCCCACTTCTTATCAGAAAATGCCCAACATAATCCCTTATTCTTTTTATACATTTCTAAATTTTTACATTCATGTTTATTTACATTTTTCAATTATAAAAGTAATTATTACTATTTTTATCTGTTAATTAGTATATTATTTAATTAATTAAAACTTTGTCCACCCAAAAAAACTTGGGTTGATTCAGTTCCTGACTGCTAGCAGCTAACAAATGCAAACTTGAAAAAACACGCGCGGCATAATCAACCAGCGCCACGGGATTCTAACTCTAAAAATATCACAAAGCTGAAACTCTGCAATGGAACGAGGCCAAAAATTGGATGTACAAGAATCCGAAAAACGAATAGCTTCAATAAACCAAAGATATGAGGAAAGCATAAAGAAAACAAAAAACATACCTGGCAAGCACTACCACAATACCATGCAATCCGGCATCCCGAACATTTCCTCAAGTTAGCAGATGCAAAGCAACCATCACAAAAAGAGCCGGTGGAAGATTTACTCGGCGAGCTCGCATATGGTTCTTGCTGAATAATCACATCTCCTGCGGCAAGCCACACTTGCACTCAGCAACAAGCGAACCTACGTCTTCGGCTTTAAGAACTTCAAAACGCTAGAAATTCAAGAAGGAAAAGGGGAAGCAAGGAAGGAGATGGACCTGGGTGAAAATCTTTGGCAGCGACAAGACCACGGCCTTTGCCGGGGATTGTTGAGACCGTCAAGCCAACTGCAGAGAGAGCACGCTCCAGAGTGTTCATGTTCCTCGGTCCTTCTGAAAGCTCCCCTCCCCCCTCCAGGAACTTTTATTCGGTCCGGAGTCCGGGTCTAATTATATAATGACTCGCCACACCTCCATAAAATAAAATAAAAAAACAGCCATTTTAAGCAGGTGACCCGCCCAACCAGAAATATTTGCGTCAGTAATTTTGCTTTAATCCCTCAATTTTCACGTAATAATTTAATCAAAATAGAACACGCGTAATAATTTAATCAAAATAGAACACGCGTAATAATTTAATCAAAATAGAACACGCGAAGTTTATTGAAAGGTGGTTATTGTGGGGTTATTACGCACGCAGCTCTGCACGCGTAATACTAACCAAATATATCCCCAACCAGATCCAGCATTCTTTGACCAAAAAAGACTTTTTTGTCACTTTCCCGCATATTTAATCACGTCGGCCCGGCAAGAACTCCGCCCCGGCTAGAACTTCGCCCAATCGACAGAAATTTAAACTATCAAAATAAAACGACAGGATGCAGTGGTAAGAGAAACCGTCACCTGGCTTGATTATTTCTTCTTCCTTCCTCCCCCTTTAGCCAAAGAAATCGTTGTGTGTTCTAGGGTTTGCACTCGAAATCGTCATTCGTCCTGTTCGAGTCCACTCTTTACACGAAAATGGAAGCAAACCAGGTCACCGAGGAGACTGAAGTGTCAGAGAAGATGGAAACTACAGAGCATAAGAAAGAAGACAAAGAGATGAAGAATAAGGAGACCAAAGAGCTCAAGAGTCATGAAAGCGCATCGAGGTAATATCGTTTTGTTATGGTATGGCTCATATACCATATAGGAACAGACACTGGAACGAAGCGGAACGAAGCGGAGCGGAGCGGAGCGAAAGAATCTGTCCAAATTGGGAAGTTATGTTATATGGGTTGGGGCTATACGGCACAAGGGTAATTTGGGAATTACATATTGTACTGCAGGGCTTACTCTAGGATTATAAATAGACCTGTTTATAATCCTAGGTATTTGAGAGAGTTGAATTTTGTATTATGTATTCTTTTCTGAATATTGAAAAAAAGGTCGCCGCTCTACTCCCGATGATGTAGGCATCTTTGCCGAACCTCGTTAAATCTCTGTGTTCTTCTGGATTTGTGTTGATTCTAGCTTTTCTTCGCCCTAATTTTTCTCAACAAGTGGTATCAGAGACAGGTTCAAGGGCGGAGAAGAGATCGGCGCAGGGACGAAGGAGGATTCATTGTTGTTTTGGCAGACAAGTTCTGCGACGGAGGAAGAACAGGCAAGGAAGGAGTAGTTCGCGAAGGGGTTCGCGGAGGAGTTCGCGAAGGAGGCTTGGCGCAGGCGAGGGATATCTGTTCTCGCGACACGAACAGGCAGAAGTTCGAAGAACGGCGACAGAGGAGTTTCGTGATTGAGAGAAGCTCTTATTCACGGCTTGGGTGGACGTGGCTCGGGCGGTTCGCAAGAGGCGCGATCGGGAGACGAGGCGCAGCGTTGCCTTCCTCAGGTCGGCCGAAAAAGGAAGGAGAGAAATTTCGGCGTTCGGACAGGAATCAAGGAATCTAGAAGAATATTCCCTCCTGTCTTTGGCTTGTTTGGTGGCCAGGCGAAAAATCAAAGGAAAGCCAAGAGTTGCTGCAAAGTAGCTGGAAAGGAAATATTTATTCTCTGGAGGAAAGAAATATTTGGCTCTGGACATTGGCAGGGGAGGAATCCGAAAATTGAAGGAAAGTTTTTTTTTTCTTTAATTAAATTGCTTTAATTAAATTAAGCAAATTTAATTAAGAATCTCCTTTGCTGGATAAGAAGAGGAAATAAAGGAAATATTTTTCTTTTCTTGAAGGCGGAGAGAAAAAATTTTTTTGCTTTGCTGATAGATTTTGAAAGGATTTTTGCAGAAGATTTTGTTTGCATAAAAGTTTTTGTTGCAGGATCAAAATTGTTCGCAAGGCGAACGGGCTCTCGAAAACGAACAGGTGCGAAGCAGTTCGGATAAAGGGCTACGACAGTTCGGCGAGTTATGCTTCGGGGAGTTTGCGGTAGAGGCGGCGTCTCGATTTTGAGGCGCGACAGTTCATGAACCTTCGCGACATTAGGCAAGTTCGAGTTTGCAGGTCTGTCGCAGGAGTTGCAGCATGTGCAGTTGCAGCGGAGTTCGCAGATTTGTCTCAAGAATTGCGGCATGTGCAGTTGCAGCGGAGTTCGCAAATTTGTCGCAAGAATTGCGGCATGTGCAGTTGCAGCGGAGTTCGCAGATTTGTCGAATTGCGGCATGTGTGAGTTGCGGCATGTGCAGTGGCAATGGAGTTCGCAGGTCTGTCGCAGGAGTTGCGGCATGTGCAGTTGCAGCGGAGCTCGCAGGTTTGTCGAAGGAGTTGCGGCATGTGCAGTTGCAGCAGAGTTCGCAGGTTTGTCGAAGGAGTTGCGGCATGTGCAGTTGCAGTGGAGTTCGTAGATTTGCCGGAGGAATTGCGGCATGTGCAGTTGCAGCGGAGTTCGCAGGTTTGTCGCATGAATTGATAGAGTGCTGGCGAGCGAGTAGACGTGATTATTCGCGAACAGTGATTTTGCGGAGGTATTTCGCGAAGGGTTTCACTCACGAGACAGTAGTTTAGTCGAGGTGCTGGCGCAAACAAGAAAAGTGCTTCAACCCACATTTGTGCATAAGAAACTCCAGGTATCTTTTCTCCTAAGGGGCTGGATATTCGCAAGGTGGAGATTTTCTTCTAAGGGGCAGAATGTTCGCAAGGTGGAGATATTTCTCCTAAAGGGCTGCATATTCGCAAGGTGGAGATTTTCTCCTAAAGGGCTGGATATTCGCAAGGTGGAGATTTTCTCCTAAAGGGCAGAATGTTCGCAAGGTGGAGATATTTCTCCTAAGGGGCTGGATATTCGCAAGGTGGAAATTTTCTCCTAAAGGGTTGGATATTCGCCAAGGTGGAGAATTATTAGGTATGACTCATAATACCAGGATTTGGAGTCTCTTGGAATGAAGAGATGTCTCTTGGAATTGAAAAGATGTGTCTCTTAGAATTCAGTGGGTTGAGATCAGCGATGGTGCAGCAGAATCATGATGGCCTAACCCACATTGGTGCATGTGTAACTTCCCAGGTATCATTTCTCCTAAGGGGTTGGATATTCGCCAAGGTGGAGATTTGTTATGGTATGGCTCATATACCATATAGGGACAGATGCTGGAACGAAGCAGAGCGGAGTGGAGCGAAAGAATCTGTCCAAATTGAGAAGTTACGTTATATGGGTTGGGGCTATACGGTACAGGGGTAATTTGGGAATTACATATTGTACTGTAGGGCTTACTCTAGGATTATAAATAGACCTGTTTGTAATCCTAGGTCTTTGAGAGAGTTGAATTTTGTATTCTGTATTCTTTTCTGAATATTGAAAAGAAGGTCGCCGCTCTGCTCCCGATGATGTAGGCATCTTTGTCGAACCTCGTTAAATCTCTGTGTTCTTCTGGATTTGTGTTGATTCTAGCTTTTCTTCGCCCTAATTTTTCTCAACACGTTTTTTGTTGTAGTTGCTCTCAGAATCTAGCATTACATTAAGGTGTTATTTCAATGCCTTTTTTTGTATTCATTATGGTGATTTTTTGAAAAAAAAAGAAACTTACAAAAGCCTGCAATAAAACCTAAAGAATATCAAAATAACACAATAATGAATACAGAAATAATGCCTCAGTTACGTATGAGTAACACTAAAATAAGCCTATAATAAAATCATAATAATATCGAAATAATACCAAAATAATACTAAAATAATACTATAATAACACCATAATAACACTAATATCATAATAATATCATAATAACACCATAATAATATCATAATAAAGTCATGATAAAACCATAATAATGTCAGAATAACACTGAAAGAACACCTTAATAAAAATTGAATAACACCTCAAATTGCTTTAATGTTGTTGAGATGTAATTTTTTATTGTTACATTCGTGTTATTGATTTATAGATGGCTAATTGGCTATATTTTTTACATGAACTTTTTTGTAGGTTTGTGAACCCAATGTCTTTCAATTGCAGATGTCGTTCATTTATTGTAAGAGACGTTCTTGCTATGGTCAAGCCCGACCTATCAGAGGAGAGAATGAATAGCTTGAGAGTATTGAATGTAGACTATTTTTTTTTTCTTCCTCCTTATCCGCAAGACAATGTTCTGACACTGCAAATATTAAATTGTCGGCAATATGAACAAATGGTATTCAGAATTGTCGGGAAAAGATCTTAGATAAGCCTTGATGAGATTGCCCTGCTGATAGGCATGCCAAACAAAGGAAAAGCAGTAAAGTAGAAAAAAATTGTCATCTTCTGGTGTGGATGCACGCCAATTTAAGAATGACATTTTGAATGTTTCAAGCAGGGAGTGTTCTACACCTTTTGATGAATTGTTTTTAAAGTTTTTGTTATCAAATTTATTTTTTACTCATAGAAACTTTAGTGTTCCTAAAGATTTTCACATTTTTGCTGAGAATGTATAGACTTTTAGCTCATTTAATTGGCCTGCGGCGCTATGTGACTTTCTCATTGAGCAAATCAGTAGCCATTAAAATAAGGCTTAATCAGTCTTTAGGATATATAAATGGTTTTCTTTATCTCATAACAGTTAGTGTATTATTTGAACCTCATAAAACTTTATTCATTTTGTTCAAAGCATAATATGACATTACTCTTACACAGCTCTATTTTTACGAGCATACAACTTTGTTCACTCCTGCCGAACCTGACGCCACACCCAGAATGTTGAGGTGGTCAACCAATGTAAGCTGGAATTCATCGCAACTTGACATTACCTTCAAGAGGCAGCACAAGTAAGTGATTTAAATCAATAGTTAACATTCTCGCTTTTTGAAGAATTGCACTTGTTTAACTTTTGCTTTATTCATGTGTTATCCTAATGTTTCCTTAATGTCTTATGATTAAATTTTAAATTACTAATGTGCTATAATTCTTATTTAAATTGTAGGTTCGTGATAAATTTTTTGATTTAAAAGGGAATGAACATCATTTGTTGGCCAATCATGACAAAGGCTTACCCAATCCGATAAGGCCATTCCCGCACCAAGAAGATCAAGACAAACCACAATCACCTGTGGCATGTGATGTGGGACCACTAGTCTCGAGTGACATCGCCCCAAAGGCAGGAAAAGTTGGAATGAATCAAAGCCTTGAAATAATCATCAAGCTACTTAGAGCTCGGGAGAAGTGGTTTAGGGAATTCCAAGAGCACTCAATATAATAAATACAGGAGCCGTAAATAAACAAGAGACAATGTCAGGACTGCAGAGTACTATTGAAAAAACAGAGCAAACAAAAGTTGACAAATGTAGTGAGTTGAAAGAGAAGTATACCATGAAGTTCTCTCCTGTAGCTAAAGACATTTGATTCAACGAGTATGAAACCCAACAAACATCTTCTGCTAAAGGGGTCGATGAGTTGAACGAAAAGGAAACTTATCAATCATCCCTTGCTGATGAAGATATTGAGTTGCTAGAAGAAGAACCCATAAGAACTTCATTAGTAGCTAAATTGAAAGGGTGAAGGGTCGAAGAAGCAGAAGAAAGAGTAAGTTAACTTTCCCTTATGTTGGTTTTGAGTATAAAAAAAGAAAACCAATAAAGGATGTTATTGAGCCCTTAGAAATTCTTCTGAAAACTCCTGCCATAAAGACTGAGAAGTTGCCTGTACATACCGACCTGATTGTAGATAGCTCAGCCATCGAGAAGAACCAATAAAGTCACATGGCGAGGAAACAATAATAATTCCAGCTGTAGATAGTTAGGCCAAAAAGGGCCTTAATATAATAATAGATCCTGTTGCACAATCCATAGTTACTGAGGAAGTTCGTCGAATAACAGAACTTGTTGCCACTTCATCCATCAAAGATGATGAAGTTCATGAACATTTTTAGAGATTGGATCAGATAATAAAGGATGTTGTGCAATCTAATAACCTTGACATTAACCACTTTAGGAGATCAGCAAGAAATTTTTCATTCATAGAAATACGCGATAGTGGTATAACGAAATGGCTTTAAATATAGTGTTTTGTATCTGCTAATTTGACATTATATATCTCTTAAGTACTATTTTTTGTAGCCACATCACTTGGTGTTGAACATCAATTTTCCTGGTAGAGTACTTATATCCCTTTAAATGAAAGATGTAATCGATGAATGTATGTTCATGTACAATCACAGGTGAGTAGACCTTTTCTATATATGTGTTGCAATTGGTTTACAATCCATGAATGTATGTCCATGTACAATTGATTTACACTCAAAAGTCACTAAGATTTTGTCTCAACACTAGAGGCATGAGATTTTGATCAATGACGGTGGCGTTGTCATAGACTATGACGAAATATTAGATTTACTACCAGAGGGCTGGATTGCAAACAAACATGTAGATGCCTTTGTCGCTCTATTGAAGAGAAAGAATGATAACTATCCTAATTCATTCAGACTATATTTATATGTGAAACAATTATACTTAAAAAGTACACAAATTCTACTTAATTATGAAGTCATTACTAAAATAAGTTTTTTATACTCTGTCCAATAACATATTTGTATGATGTAATGTAGATGAATAGACGTGGCCAAACCTCTACGTTTGTTAGATATATCACAAAAGATGAGGTAAAAAATTCTGGCATCATATTATTTCCTATTATTCACAATGAACACTGGGTAATGCTGGTTGTGGAGTTGAAAGAAAGAAAATGGAAGTTATACAATTCATTACCCAGCCAGATACACAAAGCCATGTGTAATGAAGTTGTAAGTATTCTTAACAGAATATCTCAATCTTTATTTAGCGTTGTCAATGCACTAATCACTTCCACATGAAAATTTTCCAATTCAAAATGTTTTTAAAAGATGTTGGAAACGCTTTCAGGGTCAAACTGTCAAAATATCCTCTATCAATCGTAAAATGATTCATTACACAAAATAATAGTATTGATTGTGACATGTTTGTCTGCAAGTTCATGAAAAAAATTAGTTCAATCCACCGATGTAACTGGAGTGAAGAGCAAGATTGGAAGTTGGATATGTTGAAATTTAGGGCAGAGTTTGCGCATGATCTTTGTACATGGATTATGTCTCTTAAGTGAATGATAATCTTTTCGAATGGATTTTATTTGATTCTTCGCTCTTGATCGGTTAACTTGATTTATGTTTGATTTTTTCCTCAGTATTATTTAGAATGTATATGAGGAACCAATGCACGTGATCATATTTGTAGTAGTTTGATATTTTGTTATTGTTTAGTAGTTTATCACATATATATTCTTTCTTTGTTAGCTTTAGTTTAAGTTATGAATTAGATTATCATTGCTTCATTGATGTTTTGGTGGTGCTCCTAAATTTTCTCCTATTTTCTGAAAGGTGTAAGATTCAAGCTAAGGAAGTGAAAGAAAATTAGAAAGGAATTACTTCCATGCCACTTGAATCTTATATTTCGACCTTACTGTTAAACTTTAATGTATATATTTTTAGAAAGGCTAAAACGGTTGTCTAACTACAGTTATTGTATGTATCATGATGGTGAAATGCATTATTTTGGCCTAAGCAACTAATAAGGAACTGATTTTTGGATATATTGTTTGACAGAATAATGATGAATCTGAGCTTTGGATGAAACTTATGTTGACTTAAGTTTAAAAAAAATAAGGGAAATTTACATACCGCCCAAATCTTATGTATTTACATATCTAACATTTATATGAACAAAGTGTTATGAAATGGTCAACACTGATTAATGTTTTGACTAACACTTTTATTTATGCATCAATTAATACTAAGTGGTTAGTCTAATGTACAAAAGACAGTATGAGTTTATTTTGCAGGAAGTATTGCCGTAATATTCCAATAATGCCCCAACAAAACATGAGAATATTTCAATTCCACCTCTGTATTATTTAGTCTCTCTATCTCAAAATATTACCGCAATAATACTTGAATAAAATTGCCGAATATTCTAATTGCATAGAGGAATATTCCTTTACAACAGCAGAATATTCTGATTTGATCGCGGCTTTATTTAAGTTCTCCAAAATATTACCGCAATAAAACTTGAATAAAACTGTTAAATATTCTAATCTCACGGGGGAATATTATTTTACCTTGGCAGAATATTCCAATATGACCGTGACTTTGTTTAAGTTCTCCAAAATAATCCCGCAATAAAGCGAATAAAACTGACAAATATTCTAATCTCATGGGGGAATGTTGCTTTACGACGAGAAAATATTCCAATTCGACCGCGACTTTATTTAAGTTCTCTAAAATATTACCACAATAAAACTTTAATAAAACCGCCGAATATTCTACTCTCACGGGGGAATATTCTTTTACCAAGATAGAATATTCCAATCCGACCGTGGCTTTCTTTAAGTTCTCCAAAATATTCCCGCAATAAAGCTTGAATAAAACCGTTGAATATTCTAATCTCATGGGGGAATATTTTTTTATCACGGGGAAATATTCCAATTCGACTGCGGCATTATTTAGTCTGTTTAAAATATTGTCACAATACTGCCAGATTAAAACCGTCAAATATTGTAATAATACGGTGGAATATTCGATTAACACGGAGGAAAAGAATTTACAGACTTTAAAGAGTTTAAAACATTTAAATAATTTTAAGAATCTAAAGAACTTTTGAAATCTAATACATCAATTTAAAAGAATTTAAACAATGATATCTCATATATTACTAAGTTTGATAAATTAGTCCGCACCAAAAAAAAAAATTTATCTTATGGTCCCGTCAAAATGTTTGAGCCGTTTGAGCATTTCAATCTTATGTCATGTCAATTTTTGTATAAGGCTGTGACATAAACCTGATTAAAATTGTCATAATACTTCACAGACAAATTTGTATTCCAGTTACACTGTATTCCATAATAATACAACCAATCATACATAAATAACATTGGATTACACTAATAACGCATAAATAATGGAAAACAACACAAAAGTAATTGTAGATTTTAAGATTGATGGTGCCAATGACGATGTGTTATGCTACACTTCGAGTTCAACGATGGAATGCATCAACATGTTGGTGTAAGTTTGGGATGGTTGTGGTGTGAAGTATTCCTGTTTTTTAGGAGAACTTTCAAACTAACACTGAGGAACATATTTTATTTACATGCACAAAAATTTGTATCACATGGGCAAGTGGTTCTTGACTTGTTGAAGCTTCTTGCATCTTTCCTGTATTCAAATGGTTTAAGTTAGAGTAATGCAATACTAAATTGAGAAAAAAAATCTTTAATGTAATCTTTAATGTAGACATTTTTTCTAGTACCCTTTTAACCTAGAAGTAGATATTCCTTTTGGCCTCTTCTTTGCTGGGTCATTTAAATTGCATTCTCTATTTGGTGATTTCTTCTTTTTGTTCTTATTTTTGTCTGAGGTGCTTTCCCAACTAATATGACATCAAAATCTACAGATAATTTTTTAAATGATTTCAACATATATTACTCGGCCAGTTCATTTCTTTGTGCTTTATTAATAAGTTATTATGCAAACTTCTGAGTGTGTGAGCGAAATAAAAGGCCACTTGAAAATCCATTAGGCAGTTGGGTCTCCTTCAGATGTTTGTATCCAACACTGTTATAGATGTCCCTCTTCACATGCACAGACTATCGCAATAAGAAATATTATCAGGAATCTTTGTTATATTTATCAAATTAAGAACACGTAGACAGTGAACGCACAATAACCCCATCTTCTCAATTTTTTTGCAGTTGCACGTGATATCACAATTAATCTTGTCAAATTGACAATCCAGGGTTTGTTTCTTCCCTAATTATCCAAATTCTTCACGTAATATTCTGAATCACTTTCTACGAAGATTTCGATGGCAAGTCCACATAACCCATGCAATAACTCTCCCTCAAACATTGAGTAGAGCTTCCTTGTATAAAATGAAGTAGCTTGCCTCAACACTGGGCTGATATTAAACACAGGCGTAATTACAAAGTGAGCACTTTTGAAATTTTTATCCTTCTCATTTATTCTTCATGATTTCATAACATTTTCAAGGTACAGAAAAAAAAAATGAGGGAGCTTGTGGGTTTGGATACACCATGACATATATTATTTTTGGACTTGCTTCTTTGTGTTGATAAGATCCTCATTCCAAATATTTATTTATTGAAGGTTGTCGACCACCTATGTCTTATATTGTAAAAATCATCTAACCACATGTTGCAGTGTAGGTTTCCTTGCTCAATCATTAGAGACAAAGTCTCTTCAAACTCATCCTCAGAGTCACACTTGCTCATGCATTTATAAAGGGGGTTGCTAACACTTTTGATGCCCATACCCTAAAGCACCTTCGAAGGAAATTTCTAATAGATATGCCACTAAAATAATTTATGTCGTGTATGTGGGAGATAATCTTCGATAGCTCTTGCCATCACTTGATCCTGATTAGTAAAAATTGTGATTAGATGCTTGTCATCCATTACATGAAAGAATGCTTTCAATAACAAATTGAAAGAATCAATCATCTCGTCTGACAAAATCACAATATCAAAGAGAACATTTTACCAATGATGGTTAAACCCCACAAAAAGAGTTGGTGACCTAACTTTTGGTTGAGGTTTAGTTTTTCCTCTTTAGTAACCTAAGGTCTAGCCATAGGACTTTCCTATTGACTATTCCTAGAAAACTAGACAAGGAGCCCTCACTGTTAGAAATTTCAAACTCTTCTCTACTCAACTTGACATATTGGTCCTAACCTTTAGCACTTAGTAGGTGGGGTCACTATGGGAAAACTCAAGATGAGAGTCACCCTTAGGACTGCTGGACCTTAGGGTTGACCCTGGGTGTTGGTCTAGGGCTAAGACATTCACTTGCAATCACTTACACTCATAATCACTCACTACCTTGAACCCCGAATTGCTAGGTTCTGGTCCCTTGATACTTTTGGGAGACTCGTGTAGGTGGTCTACTAAACCCATTAGTCTTATGCTAGGGTTTGGCTAAGATCACTACATAGAAGACCCAAAATGGGGTTTTCATTGGTCCATGGATTATTAATGATGGTTGATACCTCAACTCTACCAAGACACCCAACCTAGCCTTTTGCCCCTAAATTCCCCCAAATTACCTAGATACTTTTGGGACCCCAAATTTGGCCAAAATTTCCAAATCTAGCCAAAATACCCAACTTGACTCAAAAAATCATTTTAAACACCTTGAAAACACCCAAAATACCCAAAATCACCAAAATTGGCCAAATTACCAAAATACCCCTCCTTACCCCAAAATTCCAAACATTTCAAAAAATCCCAAAAATTCTCAAGACCTCCCAAATATTCTCAATTTCATTTTTCTCAAATATCACATGACCAAATTTGGCCAATTTAACCATCTTTGAACAAAACCCTCAAATTACCCTTTAAAGGCCCATATTTGCCCAAATCACTCCAAATGTCCATCAATTTGATACCAATCTCCCCAAATTTCAATCCAAAACTCAAATTCACCTTTAATATGACCAAAATAAATGAAATATAAGCTCAATTGACCCATTATTTGAGACCAAATTTGATTTAGATCAAAAACCCACTTTTGGCCCCATGACATGGTTCCACCAAATTGAACACATGACCTACTCCATTTGCCACAACTTGTGTTGAAAAAACCTTCATAACATCCCAATACATTAAAATTGACCTTCACTTGGCCTTGGTGAAACCTCAAATTCATTTGATTTCAACCTGTCCAAAAGCCCCAAGTTTGCCCCAAATTGGCCATGTCTCAAAATCTCACCAAATTGATGGCCTTAGTCCCAAAATTTTCACTCTATCCCTTCATGAAAAGTATTCACAACACCTCCCTTGATCATTGGAACCATTTAATTTGGACTTAGACCAAGGCTAGCCCAACCTAGACCCATGTCTAACCCAACATGCCCAAATTGGCCAAATTCCAAAAATCCCTCAAATTGATCTACCAACTGAACTCAAAATCACTTCAACCCTTCACCAAAAATCTTCATAACAATCATATACACAATGTTGATCAATTACAATTGACATAGATAACCTAGCCCAAACCCAAGTTTTGATCACTTGAACCCACATTGAATTCATGCACTAAAGGTGGCCTAATTACCCCAAAGTCATCAAATTAATGACTCCATAACCATGAATTGGACCCTAGTGACCATCCTAAACCTCTTAAAACCACCTAAACTAAGTCATGGACCAAATGTACCCTAAATCAAGGGATTTAATGCCATATTTGATTAAGCCTTAGTTATTTTTGCCAAAACAAAGCCTAAAATCATTAAATTGTTGTGACATATTCCCCTAGGTTCCCTGAGCTCCTAGCCACCTCCCCCTGGTTGGCCGGCCAGCCTAGTGGCCGGAAAACGGCCAACCAAGAGCCACCCCCATGGGATTAAACTCAATTCAGACCTAGAGGCCACATCATCCAAATTGAAGCTTAGAGCCTCTCTGCCCTCCATCTAGGCAGCACATTTTACCTCCCAATTGGCCATGGCAGCAAGCCTAAGGCCATTTTTATAAAATTCTCCCCTCCACAGCCATGAGGGGAGAGCTGAAATTCCTCTAAGAGACTTCTCCAAATTGATCTCAAAGCCTCTTTGAGACTTCCTCAGTTCAACCTAACCTCTACTTTGCCTTGAATCCCCTTATCGAAGCCAAATTTTTGAGCTCAAAACTATGCCGGAGACAAGACAAAACTCTCCACACCTATAAACTCCACCAAACTAAAATTAAACTCACCCAAACCTTCACAACAGTGAAAGGAGCTAAAGCCCCATCAAATTCCCCTCTCACAGAGCCTCTACCATAGCTCTAGACCAACACCCAAATCCGGCCATGATTGAAATCATATCTAGGCCTCACACCAAGACCAGAGACTCAATCCCTAGCCTCTTTGGATCACAACGAATGTGCCAAGACTCTCTGATCGAAGCTTCACTTCTCAGAACAAAGGTATAAAACTTCTCTCTCTCTCGATCCTATTTGGATTCTCCATTTGATTAGGCTTAATTTAATTGCATGATTACCGTATAGATATTTTCGTCTCACTTAGATTAGTCCATAGGATCAAACCCGAAGTGATTTGGTTGAGTATAGGTCGAGATCTTAAGGTTTTAGTGTGGACGATCACGGGATCACTCTATCGGGGATGATGAAGGGGAGCCATTTGATCGAGCGTGTATCAAATGGACGGAGGAGATCAAGTCGGGTAGCACTTCCATACATGAACCGCGGGCCGAGTCACCGCTGAGGTGGATGGCGACGTCAAATGGGAACACACTGCGTGGAGTTCGGAGCTGCCTAGGATCTACATGACGCCACGCTGTTTAAATAGATAAATAGGGATTTTTCCTATTTATTTAAATACCCCTAGCTTCAAAAATTCATATCATGGTGTAGAAAAACCACAAAAATAAAATAAAAATATCATCTTGCTCAGTGAACAGAGGAAAAATAATGTGGAAATAATTTTAAGTCCATGTGATGCATATTTTATTTTTAATTAATTAAATACTCAGTTAAATATTTTGATTCTCCATGCATATAAGAATTTCATTATAACTTGAAATTTTAGCATGTTGTTGCCTCTGTCTTAGGGAACATCCCCTAATTTTTCCAAAGTCAGAGGAGACCCCTAGACAGAGAATCACATTTTTCAAGTTTATGTGCATTATTTGCTTAAATTAATTATGGAAATTAGCATGTTGCTTAGAAAAATCCAAGAAAATTTTGGAAGGTTTATGATGACCAGAGAGCCTTTAGGAAATTAGCATGTTGCTTAGAAAAATCCAAGAAAATTTTGGAAGGTTTATGATGACTAGAGAGGCTTTGGGAAAATTTTTCATGAGCCAAGTCATTTAAAATGCATCTAATCTTTACAAACCCTAAATCACTAAAATAATTAATTTTAAAAAATACAAACAATAAAATGACTTCATTTTTGATCTCCACTATTTCTTAGGATCCAGAGAACTCACTATAAAAATTTCAAAGCATTTTAAGCTCATTTGATAACTTAAATTAATTTTTCAAGTTAATTAACATTTTTGGCACTAAAATGATTTTAATAGTTAAAATATAACTTAAAAAATTATAAAACTTGGTTTTTTGACTTCTCTGTGATCAGGGGCATTTTCTAAAAATAAAATGATAATTAAAATAAAAATTTGATTTTTAGCCTATTTTAAATATTTTAATAATTAAAAATTCCTAAAAATCACAAAAATAATAAAACTCATGGAAATGTTCTAAATTGCTTCCTAAGCACTTAAAAATAATTAGAATATTTTTCTTGATTTTCTAAACAAAGAAACTGAATTTCCTTAAAAAAAATTTTTAAAGGCTAAAAATGAGTTTTCACTAAAAATAATTCCAATAAATCAAATAAAATTTTAAAAAATATAAAATCTTCTCCTCTGAGTTCTCTAACCTCAGGAGGACTTTTCAAAAATACAAAATTTAATTTTCCCCATTTGAAATATTTTATAGTTAATAAATACCCGAGAACATAAAATAATTCTTAAAATTCAAATAAAACTCAAAAAATCATGAAATTTAGTCCAAAGACTTCTCTGATCTAGGTATACCTCTGACAACGACTTTTTATATGCTTAAAATACAAGATAAATATTGACGTAATGAATATCCAATAATTGTAAAGTCACACTTATCAACGCAAGTATATGTATCACANTAATACTTCAACTACAACAACGTTCAAGTTTCTTATCTGTCACTAATAGGCAATTGAAATAAGTAGATAATTAGATAAAAACTAATTATATNTGAAATAAATAGATAATTTTAATAACTAATAAATAACTAGTGATATTAAGTAGGGTTTAATTGTGATATTCATNAGTGGTTAGAACTGCGGACTAAGATTTTAGAAAAATAATACTTTAATCACAATAACAAAGTTCAATTTGCTTATTTTTCACTAATAGAAAATTGAAATAAATAGATAATTTTAATAGCTATTAAATAACTAATGATACAAAAGAGGGTTTAATTGTGATATTCAATATATAAGAAAGCATCCTTCTCATTGTCAAGAAATTATAGTGAATAGATAGAGTGAATTAGTTTAATTTAGATTGTGTCAAATAAGAGCATACTTATTCTTTACCCTTTGGTCCAGGCATAAAGAACATTGACTAATCCTATGCTTGTTTACTGAATCTGCGGCTAGGCTGAGAGGATACCGACTCTCACTTCGGAGCTCCCACGTTCCCCTCACCTGAGGGCTAACATCTACACTTCAGCACCCAAACGATAGGAGCAAATTGGGGATTTTAGTATGCNATAAATCTCAAGACAAGGAGAAAGACAGAGAAAACTACTCAGATCTCATTGGGAAAACACAACAAAACTCGGTGTTCATATATAAAATCAAAGTCATACAAACTACAACAAGTAAATAACTTATCTCTAATTTCTCCCCAAGAACACTCCTTGAAGTTCCTCTGAATCTCTTCCTTTCTTTACATCACAGAATTTCTCTTCGAAGTAGCAAGGAGGAAGAAATCTCTCACTTTCCCTCCACTCTTACAATCTCTTGAAGAATTCCTCACAATTGTTACAATCGATTGGAAATTCTATACACTAATGGAACCTCTCTAACCTCCAAGGCCTCTAGACTCTCTCAATTTTTGGTNACCATGTATTTAAATGTAGCGCACAATTCTAGAAAATTGGTAAGATGTAAATTTGGATCTTCAGTTGGTAATCCCCCAAACTATGATTATTTGATATCATTTGGATAATAGCAGGTTTAAGCTCAAATGAATTAGCCACTACAGTAGATTTTTGAATACTACAATATTTAAGCTCAAATGAATTAGCCACTACAGTAGGTTTTTGAATACTACAATGAAGTTCATCTAAAGTAGGGTTGGCATAATCTCTTAAAGGTCTAAACTATTGATGAATTTTAGCATTTTGATTGTTTTAGTTTGCCTTTTCTATAATTGTTTTTTTAATTTTTCAAGATTTTTAGTTTTTTAGATTTTCTAATTTTTCTAACAGTTCTCTCTAATTCATAATCGTAGAGCACTAGTCCTTTAGAACCTGAACTACGCGTACACTAACATAAAATAAAATAAAACTAAATACACACAAGATAAATTACAATAACTTAAAGTTTGAATACGACTTTCTAAAAATAGAAATTTGCATTTAAATCAATAGATTCTTTACAGTTTCACTTCACTTTCCCGGCAACGGCGCCAAAAACTTGATCCCAAATCTGCTTATATGCAACAGTATAACAATAATTCTGATTATATTTTTCACTTATATTTCCTTATTTCGCAACAAAACCAAAAACTTGATTATGAAGAAAAATAAGAATTTAACTTTTAATTTATATATGTTGGGATACTACACAAGTATACGTATCGTTATCAAGTAATATAAGATTTTTTTTAAGACTTAAATATCGAACCCACAGGGAAGATATGCAATATGCACTTTTTAGAAAACTTTCTATTTTTAAAAAGACAATTATTTAAACTAAACATGTTTTCGCAGTAAAGAAAGTTTAAAAATTTTTGATAATTTTAGTATTTTCACAAAAACAGAACAAACTTAAAAAGATAACTTGAGTTTTTGTAGAACAAAAACACTAAATATGAAAATATCTTTCTCCTTATCATGAATCAGTAATAAGTATAGGAATTTTATTGTGGAAGTATGCATATTGTGTTGTGTCAAACAAGAGCAATAATATTCTTTACCCTTACTAGAGATGTGACAGTGACTTTTTTATAAACCAACAAATGTAAGAATTTGACAGCACTACTAGAAGATTTAATTCCCCGGCAACGACGCCAAAAACATGACAGCGACTCTTTTATAAACCAACAAATGCAAGAATTTGACAGCGCTACTAGAAGATTTAATTCCCCGGCAATGACGCCAAAAATTTGACAGCTACTTTTTTATATGCTTAAAATAAAAGATAAATATGGACGTAATAAATATTCAATAATTGTAAAGTCACACTTATCAATGCAAGTATACGTATCGCTCAAGTAATATAGGGCTCTAATGGAGTCCTAGATATCGATCCCATAGGGAGTAGTTTAGAATTACGGACTAAGATTTTAGAAAAGCAATACTTAAATCACAACAACGAAGTTCAATGTGCTTATCTGTCACTAATAGGCAATTGAAATAAATAGATAATTTTGATAACTAATAAATAACTAATGATACTAAAGAGGGTTTAATTGTGATATTCAATATATAAAAAAGCATCCTTCTCTTTGTCAAGAAATTATAGTGAATAGATAAAATGAATTAGTTTAGTTTATATTATGTCAAATATGAGCATACCTATTCTTTACTCTTTGGTCCAGGCATAAAGAAAATTGACTAATCTTACGCTTGTTTACTGAATCTGCAGCTAGGCTGGGAGGATATCAGCTCTCACTTCGGAGCTCCCACATTCCCCTCCCCTAAGGGCTAACATCTACACTTTAGCACCCAAACGATAGGACCGAATTGAGGATTTTAGTCTGTCACTCTAAAATCTCTAATTCTACGCCCGATAATATTATTTCCTTATTTATTTGCACCCAACTTCCAAGGGCTTTGACCTCCCTGAATCTTGGATGTAATCTTCACTTTAGTTGTAAAACTCAACATATTTTAACAAATCAATTGG
>JXCR01062057.1:5069-18361 GCA_002079205.1 Phalaenopsis hybrid cultivar | reverse complement strand
ACTCGAGGCTTTTCACTAGTTGGTGAGGGAGAGGCATGGACCTGTCTCCCCCTCTTAACTTGTTGGATACCTCAGAGGCCTATTAAACTTAATATTCTTTGCTTAAAGGAATCATCCTTAAACTTTTTAAGGACTCACCAAAATACAACATAGAGTTAGGAAAACCACTAGAACTTTACTTTTCCTACTCTTCATAAATGCCCTCACATGCATTTTAAGTTTCAGGTGGCGGAACGAGAATACTCGCCAGATACACTTTTACAGTTTTCCAGCATTGTTAAGTTTCAGGTGGTGGAACGAGAAGACTCGCCAGGTACAATTTTACAGTTTTCAGCGTTGTCTTTCTGTACTTTCATACTGTATTTTTATACCTGCAAATTTGCATGCTAAACAACGATCTCACCCTGTATGAAAACTAAAACCATCAGAATAGCCACATACCCAAAACCAAAATTAAAATCAACTAAGATAAACTCATCGCCAACATAACTTGCATGTTAACCAAAACCAAAACTAAAATCAACCAAGATAAAATTCACCGCCACAACATTCGAATAAACCAAAACCAAAGCTAAAACTAAAATCAACCAAGATAAAATTCACCCCCACAACATTCAAAATGTAAAACAACTCAAAATTTAATCACAAACATCACACAAAACTACAATTGCAACTAAATTAAGACGTCTCTATCAAAACAACTCAAAATTTAATCACAAACATCACACAAAAACCAAACTTCAACTAAATTAAGATGTCTCTATCGGATGATCGGGAATTCCTCGGAGGAGGTAACCTATGGCTTCAACTAAATTAAGATGTCTCTATCAGATGATCGGGAATCCCTCGGAGGAGGTAACCTACAGCACCGCCACAACATTCAAAATATAAAACAACTCAAGGACACACACATCACACAAAACTACAACTTCAACTAAATTAAGATGTCTCTATCGGATGATCGGGAATTCCTCAAAAAACTACAACTTCAACTAAATTAAGACGTCTCTATTGGATAATCGGGAATCCCTCGGAGGAGGAAACCTACGGTTGCTAACGAGGCTTCCCACGGTTCACCGCCACAACATTCAAAATATAAAACAACTCAAAATTTAATCACAAACATCACACAAACACTAAATTAAGATGTCTCTATTGGATGATCGGGAATCCCTCGGAGGAGGTAACCTACGGTTGGTAACAAGGCTTCTCATGGTTTAAATGAAATTATGGAATTCATTAAATTGAATTTAATAAGTTCATTTGGACCAAGTGAATCCAATAGAAAATAGTGATGCCGAAACGAGGGAACCGTAGGATCCTAACTGGTGTCACTCTAATCAACTTTAATATGCCCTCATAAAATTTAAAGAACTTCAACCATATGGCCACCTAATTTGATATTATAACTTGACACACTAGATAACTCAAACTCATCGCGGTAGGAGCTTAGAGCTAGCTTGGTGGGCAGCACGACCATCTTCAACAGCAAAATCTGTCTTCCCCAGCTAAACTAATCTTCATTCCTTAGACTTAAACAACTCTTCAATAGAAAAACCTGTCTTCCCCAGCTAAACCAATCTTCCTTCCTTAGACTTAAACAATAAATACATAGGACTTCAAGGTTGCTTGCTTATGCAACATAAATCCTCACCTTATCTTTAGGCCTTTGTGTAGCCCTGCTATACAATATAAGCCCTAACTCATCTTCAACAGCAAAACCTGTCTTCCTCAGCTAAACCAATCTTCCTTCCTTAGACTTAAACCACTTTGAGGTTGCTTGCTTATGCAACGTAAATCCTCACCTTATCTTTAGGCCTTCGTATAGCCCCTTTGAGGTTGCTTGCTTATGCAACGTAAATCCTCACCTTATCTTTAGGCCTTTGCATAGCCGAACCCTATCTTCCCCAGCTAAACCAATCTTTCTTCCTTAGACTTAAACAACAAAGCCATAGGACCTCTTCCCCAGCTAACCCAATCTTTCTTCCTTAGACTTAAACAACAAAGCCATAGGACTTTGATAGCTAAACCAATCTTCCTTCCTTAAACTTAAGCAACAAAGCCATAGGACTTTGAGGTTGTTTTTATTGCAACGTAAATCCTCACCTTATCTTTAGGCCTTTGTATAGCCCTGCTATACAATATAAGCCCTAAAACGTAAATCCTCACCTTATCTTTAGGCCTTTGCATAGCCCTGCTATACAATATAAGCCCTAAACGTAAATCCTCACCTTATCTTTAGGCCTTTGCATAGCCCTGCTATACAATATAAGCCCTAACACATAAATCCTCACCTTATCTTTAGGCCTTTGTATAGCCCTGCTATACAATATAAGCCCTAACTCATAAATCCTCACCTTATCTTTAGGCCTTTGTATAGCCCTGTTATATAATATAAGCCCTAACTCATTCTTTAGACTTAAACAACAAAGCCATAAGACTTCGAGGTTGCTTGCTTATGCAACGTAAATCACCTTATCTTTAGGCCTTTGCATAGCCCTACTATACAATATAAGCCCTAACTCGTCTTAGGACTTATCTTTAGGCCTTTGTATAGCCCTGCTATATAATATAAGCCCTAACTCATCTTAGGATTTCGAGATTTTTATCTTTAGGCCTTTGCATAGCCCTGCTATACAATATAAGCCCTAACTCATCTTAGGACTCCGAGGTTGTCGTTTGTCCCGACCTAAATCCTCACATCTTCGAGGCTATTTGTGTGATCATTTCACACAAATGTAAGCCCTAACTAATAAAATTGGCAGGATGAAACATCTAAACATTTCTCCTCAAAATTGAAGCCAAACATTACGATAGCTTGGGAAGTCACCAAGGTTTGCCTCTGNTGAAAATTATGGGGTCAGTTTGATTTCATACTTCAACGTCCTTCCAAAGTGGGCGACGAGATTTTGATTCCGACGACCGACAGTTTCTTGCGGGCAACCCCACAAACCAATCCCCGAAATAACGTCGACAATAGGCATTCTATATCTAATGGGATCCTCCATCAGTAATAATCATCCTAGGCATTCCGTATCTAGTAAAATATTTTTCATTAACCTCCGTCAGTGATAATCATTCTAGGCATTCCGTATCTAGTGAAAATATTTTTTATTAAAAATCTCGAACACTTTTAGCGTCACAACGAGGTAAATCTTGTGCTTCAATCCACTTTGAAACATAGTCTACCGCAACTAATATGTATAAGTTCCCATATGAAGGGTTTAGCGCCACCAGCGAGGTAAAGCTTGTGCTTCAATCCACTTAGAGACGTAGTCTACTGCAATTAATATATACAAGTTCCGAGGGTAAATCTTGTGCTTCAATCCACTTAGAAACGTAGTCTACTGCAATTAATATATATAAGTTCTCTTGTGCTTCAATCCCACTTAGAAACATAGTCTACTGCAATTAATATATATAAGTTTTCAAATGAAGGAATAAATGGTTCCATAGAAACGTATTAAAAATCTTGAAACACTTTTAGCATCACAATGAGGTAAAGCTTGTGCTTCAATCCACTTAAAAATATAGTCTACTGCAATTAATATATATAAGTTCCCAAATGAAGGAATAAATGGTCCCATAAAATCTAATCCCCAAAAGTCAAAGATCTCAACTTCTAACATGAAATTTGGAGGCATTTCATTTCTTCTAGATATATTGCCTACTCGTTTACATCAATCACAAGTTTTTATGCATCTATAAACGTCTCTAAGGCCAATAAAATCCAGCTTGTAAAATTTTTTAAGCAGTTTTATTAATCCCAAAATGTCCTCCAAATTCAGAATCATGACATTTCTGAATGATCAGCTCAGTTTCTTCATAAGGTACACATCTCCTCATAATAAGATCCTTACATTGTTTATATAAATAAGGCTCATCCAAAAAATATGCTTTTGCATCATGAATGAATTTTATTTGTTGTTGCAATGTCAGCATAGGTGGCAAAAAAGCGCTTACAGTTAACAATATCAGCATACCATGGTATTTTTCACTCATTAATATTATAAAGTTGTTCATCAAAGAAACTCTCTATAATCTCATTATTGGTGTCAGATAATTCATGATATTCTAATCTCGACAAATGATCAGCAATTTGATTATCAGTTTCCTTTCTAGTGTCAGATGATTCTTGATTTTCTAATCTTGACAAATGATCAGCAATTTGATTATCAGTTCACTTTCTATCAATAACCACAAGATGAAATTCTTGAATCAAAAGTATCCATCTAATCAACCTTGGTTTAGCATCCTTATTTTGCATCAGATATTTAATGCAGGGTGATCAGTATGCACAACACATTTAGCTCCAATTAAATAATATCTGAATTTATCTAAAGCATACACAATTGCTAGTAACTCTTTTTCAGTAACAATATAGTTAATTTGTGCATCATTAAGAGTTTTACTAGCGTAGTATATAACTTTAAAAATCTTTTCATACCTTTATCCAAGAACAGCTCCAATAGCATAATCACTAGCATCACACATCCATTCAAATGGTTTCTCCCACTTAGGTGAAACTATAATAGGGGCTGTTATTAATTTTTTCTTTAATAACTCAAAGGCATTTTAACAGCTTTCAGTAAATTCAAATTTCTTGTTTTTAAAAGTTGGCATAGAGGTTTGGTAATTTTTGAAAAATCTTTAATAAAACGCCTGTAAAATCTTAATAACTCAAAGGTGTTTAAACAGTCTTCAGTAAACTCAAATTTCTTGTCCTTTTCTAAAGCCATAGAGGTTTAGTAACTTTTGAGAAATCTTTAATAAAATGCCTGTAAAAACCAACATGTCCCTGTAGAGGTTTAGTAATTTTTGAAAAATCTTTAATAAAACGCCTGTAAAATCTAACATGTCCAAGGGTTTAGTAATTTTTGAAAAATCTTTAATAAAACGCCTGTAAAATCCAACATGTCCAAGAAATCTTAGTAATTTTTGAAAAATCTTTAATAAAACGCCTGTCCTTTTCTAAAAGTTGGCATAGAGGTTTGGTAATTTTTGAAATATCTTTAATAAAACGCCTGTAAAATCCACATGTCCAAGAAAACTCTTAACCTCTCTTACATTAGTAGGAGGTGTTAGTTTAGATATAACATGCATTTTTGCAGAGTCTGCTTCAATACCATCTTCCAAAATTTTATGCCCTAACACAATTCCTCCTGCAACCATAAATTGACATTTCTCCCAATTCAGAACCAAATTAGTTCTTTCGCATAACTCCAAAACTTTTTCAATGTAATTTAAGCATGCGTCAAATGATGTTCCAAATATAGAGAAATCATCCATATATACTTCCAATCCATCATCAATTAACTTACTAAATATGAACATCATACATCTCTGGAATGTTGCAGGTGCATTACATAATCCGAAAGGCATTCTTCGAAAAGCAAAAACTCCAAAATGACTAGTAAATGTTGTCTTTTCTTGATCCTCAGAAGCAATAAGAATTTGATGGTAATCGGTATATCAATCTAAAAAATAAAAATATTTGTGCCCAGCAAGCCTATCCACTATTTGATCTAAAAAGGGTAAAGAGAAGTGATCTTTTATGGTGGCAGTGTTAGATTTTCTATAATCAATGCAAATACGCCACCCAGTAACTTGTCTGATAGGTATTAATTCAGTATTTTCTTTTGTTTCAACAGTCACTCCTTTTTTCTTAGGAACACAATGAATTGGACTTACCCATGCACTATCTAAAATAGGATATATAATTCCAGTGTCTAACCATTTCAAAATTTCCTTCTTAACTACTTCTTTCATCATCGGATTTAATCTCCTTTATGAATCAACTCTTGGCTTATATTGTTCATCTAATATTATTTTGTACATACAGATTAAAGGACTGATTCCCTTAATATCAGCTAAGGTCAAACCAAAAGCTTTCGTATATTTTTTCAATGTATCTAACAGTCTTTGCTCTTGCAAATCATTTAATTCTGAAGATATAATAACAGGTAATGTAGACGAGTCTCCAACAGTCTTTGCTCTTGCAAATCATTTAATTCTGAAGATATAATAACAGGTAATGTAGATGAATTTACTAAAAATACATACTTCAAGTGACTAGGCAATATTTTCATCTCAAGTTCAGGTTGATAATAACAGGTAATGTAGATGAGTCTCCTAAAAATACATACTTCAAGTGGTTAGGCAATACATTCATCTCAAGTTCAGGTGGTTTTATAATCGATCACATACTTCAAGTGGCTAGGCAATACTTTCAACTCAAGTTCAGGTGATTTTATAATTGACGACACATACTTCAAGTGGCTAGGCAATACTTTCAACTCAAGTTCAGGTGGTTTTATACTTGACGAAACTATATTTTTATCGGCATTTTCCGTAATATCCAACATCTCAAATCTTTCCTGAACATAATCTAATTTTTCATTTCCTAATTCGTCCAAAATAATTTCGTCATTATTTTCAGATTATTCCTTCTCTACCAAATGTTCTTCTTCTTCAAAATGCTTTTTGTCTTCAAAATGTTTTTTAAAATGTTTGTTCAGTAGGTGTTCAATAATTTTCATGCGAAAACATTCATTATCTCTTTCAACAGCAGGGTATTTCATAGATTTTGGAATGTTAAAAGTCACTTCTTGATGATTAACTCTCATAGTTAATTCTCCTTTTTGAACATCTATCATAGCTTTTCCAGTAGCTAAAAATGGTCTCCCTAAAATGATAGGTATTTCTTTATCTTCCTCCATATCTAAAACAATGAAATCCACAGGAAAGATAAATTTGTCCACTTTTACTAACACATCTTCTATAACTCCCTTAGGTTATGTAACCGAACGATCTGCTAACTGTAAGTAGGTGAGAAGCTATGTAACTGAATGATCTACTAACTGTAGAGTTACAGAAGTAGGTGAGACTTCTCCTAATTCTAATCTTTTGAAAATTGATAGAGGCATAAGATTAATGTCAGAAGTAGGTGAGACTTCTCCTAATCCTAGTTTTTTGAAAATTCTGAAGAGTTACAGAAGTAGGTGAGACTTCTCCTAATCCTAATCTTTTGAAAATCGATAGAGACATAAGATTAATGTTGTCTCCCAAATCACATAAAGCTCTTCCATAGAATTTTTCACCGATAGCACACGGTATAGTGAAACTTCCAGGATCCCAAATCACATAAAGCTCTTCCATAAAATTTTTCACCGATAACACACGGTATAGTGAAACTGCTAGATCTTTTAATTTTTTAGGAAGCTTTTGCTGAATAATTGCACTACACTTTTTGGTAAGTGCAACAGTTTCATTATCCATGAACTTCCAGTTCAGAATATCTTTCATAAATTTCACATAATTGGGCATTTGCTCTAAAGCTTCTACGAAGATTAATTGCACTACACTCTTCGCTAAGTGCAACAGCCTCATTATCAATGAACTTCCTTTTCTTGTTCAAATTGCACTGCACTCTTCGCTAAGTGCAACAGTTTTGTTATCCGTGAACTTCCTTTTCTTGTTCAGTATATCTTTCATAAATTTCACATAATTGGGCATTTGCTCTAAAGCTTCTACGAAGAGAATGTTTACCGTTAACTTCTTAAGAATTCCTAAAAATTTAGAAAATTGTTTATTCTGTTTAAGCTTCTACGAAGGGAATATTCACCGTTAACTTCTTAATAATTTCTAAAAATTTTGAAAATTGTTTATTCTCTTTATTGTGCTTATTCACCGTTAACTTCTTAAGAATTTCTAAAAATTTTGAAAATTTTTTATTCTGTTTATGTTGCTTCAGTCTTTGAGGAAATGGCGAGGTTTCTCCACAGTAATTTTCATTGGTGTAAATGGATACTCTAAATTTGGGTATTCATGATTCTTTTCTTTTTCGGTATCCACTTCCTCTTTTTCAATTTCTTTCTTTTTGCACCCTTGATTTCAATTCTTTTCCACTTCATAATTGTCTTGTTTTAATTTGTTCTTTTCCTTGGTCTTTATGATTTGGTTCCACAGTACTAAGAAAAGTTCCTAATGTTTGGTTACTAAGTGCAGTACCGATATGCTCTAATTGGTTTTCAATATTCTTAATAGCAGTTTCTTGATGTTGTAATTGATTTTCTTGAAATCTGTAATTGATTTCCTTGATTATGTAATTGTTGACCCATGTTTAATATCAACTCTTCCATATACAACTTCTTCTCCTTAATTTGAGTATTACTGTTAAATCCTGGAGGATAAGAAGGTCTATAGTTAACATTTCCTTGGTTGGATGAATTTTCTAATTGGTTCACTGAGTTGTTTGCCCATTGTTCATTTGTAGATGAATTATTATTCCAATTAAAATTTGGATGATTCTTCCAAATATGAGTTGTTCGGTCTATTAATAACGTTTAAAGTCTCATATGAAGGTTGAACATCCAAAAATTGCCCAGATGAATTTTCTTCCATCATAGGAGGTGTTGAAGGATAATTCATCTCATAATGGTCTAGTTTCTTTGATATTGCAACAATATGCGAAGCTAACATAGATATTGCATCAGAATCATAGATACTAGCTACTCTTTTAAGATTTACCCACTCAGAGGGCCATTGAAAATTGTTGGTAGCCATCTCTTCTTTTAATGAATAAGCCTCATCAAAAGGTTTTGACATTAAAGAATCACCAACCGCAACATCTATAATCGATCTAAGAGATCCCACTAATCAATTATAAAAAGTTTGAATTATTAACCAATCTGGTAACGAATGATGAGGACACTTCCTAAGAAGATCTTTAAATCTCTCCCAAGCTTCATATATTGACTCTCCATCAATATGACAGAACAATGGTATGTCATTTCTAAGTTTAGCAGTTTTGGATGGAGGGAAATATTTGGATAGAAATTTCTGTGTAAGTTCTCCCCAAGCTCTAATAGATCCTGGTGCTAATGAATTTAACCACAACTTAGCCTTATCCCTCAGTGAAAAAGGAAAATGCCTAAGTCTAACAACATCGTTTGAGACTCTGTCATATTTAAAAGTAGCACACAGTTCTAAAAAACTAGCGAGGTGTAAGNTACCAGCTCTCACTTCGGAGCTCCCACGTTCCCCTCACCTGAGGGCTAACATCTACACTTCAGCACCCAAATGATAGGACCGAATTGGGGATTTTAGTCTGTCACTCTAAAATCTCCAATTCTACGCCTGATAATAATATTTCCCTATTTATTTGCACTCAACTTCTAATGGCTTTGACCTCCCTGAATCTTGGATTTAATCTTCACTTTAGTTATAAAACTCAACAGATTTTAACAAATAAAATGACCATAATGAAATTAAATTAAGATCAAAGTGAAAATATCATCAAAATTTCTTAAACATTTTCATGGCTTTGCCAATTCAAATCACCATTTCACAAATCTTGAGACATGGAGAAAGACAGAGAAAACTACTCAGAACTCTTGGGGAAAACACAACAAAACTAGGAATTCATATATAAAATCAAAGCCATACAAACTACAACAAGTAAATAACTTATCTCTAAATTCTCCCCAAGAACACTCCTTAAAGTTCCTCTGATTCTCTTCCTTTCTTTACAGCACACAAAATTCCTCTTTAAAGTAGTAAGGAGGAATAAATCTCTCACTTTCTTTTCACTCTTACAATTTCTTGAAGAAATCCGCACAATTGTTACCCACTAATGGAAACTCTCTAACCTCTAGGGCCTCTAGACTCTCACCACCTTCTCTAGACTCCCCCAAGTTTCGGCCAAAATGCTCTTTTAAAGTTGTGGATGAGCTTTCCCAAGTGTTGCGTAAGCATCCTTTCAAAATTTGGCCTCATCCAAAGCTTGAGTAGGCATAACCGTCGATCTCGCCGTCGGAGGCCTCGAGGGCACCGTCGGCGGGCTTCTGAAGAATTTTTTCCTATAGTCTCGGGAAAAACTCATCGTCGACGGGGTCGAGGGCGCTGTCGACGGCCTAGTTCAAATCTCCACATTTTGGTCCTTTTCGCTCTAAATTCGCTCCTTTTGTATCTTTTTGCTCCTATGACCCTAATTCATCATTCCTGCAACAAAACATCAAAAATACCTTTCTTTAAAGTGCAATAACATAAAAAATAGTATAAAAAGGTATGAAAATCTCAACATATTTTTCTTTGGTCACTAAGCGCAATAGCGATATGCCCTAATTGGTTTTCAATATTCTTAATAGCAGTTCCTAGATTTTTTAATTGACTTCCTTGAATTTGCAATTGATTCCTTGATTCTGCATTGTTGACCCATGTTTAATATCAGCTCTTCCATAGACAACTTCTTCTCCTTAATTTGAGTGTCATAGCAGTTCCTTGATTTTGTAATTGATTTCCTTAAATCTGCAATTGATTTCTTGATTCTGCAATTTAATAGCAGTTCCTTGATTTTGTAATTGATTTCCTTGAATTTGTAATTGATTTCCTTGCTTCTACAATTGTGTGTTTAATATCAGCTCTTCCATAGACAACTTCTTCTCCTTAATTTGAGTATTACTGTTAAATTCTGGTTTAATATCAGCTCTTCCATAGACAACTTCTTCTCCTTAATTTGAGTACTACTGTTAAATCATGGAGGATAAGAAGGTCTATAGTTAACATTTCCCTGGTTGGATGAATTTCCTAATGGGTTCATTGGGTTGTTCGAGGATAAGAAGGTCTATAGTTAACATTTCCTTGGTTGGATGAATTTTCTAATGGGTTCACTAGCTCTTCCTTAGATAACCTCTTTTCCTTAATTTGAGTGTTACTGTTAAATCCTGAAGGAAAAAAAGATCTATAGTTAACATTTCCTTGGTTGGATGAATTTCTTAATGGGTTCACTGGGTTGTTTGCCCGTTGTTAATTTGTAGAAGAATTTTTATTCCAATTAAAATTTGGATGATTCTTCCAATGTGGGTTATAATAGTTTGAATAAGGGTTGTTGGGTCTATTAATAGTATTTAAGTTCATATGAAGGTTGAACATCCACAAATTGCCCAGATGAATTTTCTTCCATCATAGGAGTTGGGGATGATTCTTCCAACCTGGGTTATAATAGTTCGAATATGGGGTTGTTAGGTCTATTAATAGCATTTAAAGTCTCATATGAAAGTTGAACATCCACAAATTGCCCAGATGAATTCTCTTCCATCATAGGAAGCGTTGGAGAATAATTCATCCCATAATGATCTAAAATGAATTCTCTTCCATCATAGTAGGTGTTGGAGAATAATTCATTACATAATGATCTAATTTCTTCTTCCATCATAGGAGGTGTTGAAGAATAATTCATCCCATAATGATCTAATTTCCTTGATATTACTTCCATCATAGGAGGTGTTGAAGAATAATTCATCCCATAATGATCTAATTTCTTTGATATTGTTCCATCATAGGAGGTGTTGGAGAATAATTCATCCCATAATAATCTAATTTCTTTGATATTGCTGCAATCTGTGAAGCTAACATAGATATTGCATCTGAATCATGAATACTAGCTACTCTTTTAGGATTTATTCACTTAGAGGGCCATTGAAAATTATTGGTAGTCATCTCTTCTATTAATGAATAAGCCTCATCAAAAGGTTTTGACATTAAAGAACCACCAGTCGCAACATCTATAATTGATCTAAGAGATCCTACTAATCTATTATAAAAAGTTTGAATTATCAACCAATCTGGTAACAAATGATGAGGGCACTTCCTAAAAAAATCTTTAAATCTCTCCCAAGCTTCATATATTGATTCTCAATCAATATGACAGAACGATGTTATGCCATTTCTAAGTTTAGCCAGCCTTGGATGGAGGGAAATATTTGGATAGAAATTTCTGTGACAGTTCTCCCCAAGTTCTAATAGATTCTGATGGAGGGAAATATTTGGATAGAAATTTCTGTGAAAGTTCTCCCCAAGTTCTAATAGATCCATTGGAGGGAAATATTTGGATAGAAATTTCTGTGAAAGTTCTCCCCAAGTTCTAATAGATCCTGTTGAGGGAAATATTTGGATAGAAATTTCTGTGAAAGTTCTCCCCAAGTTCTAATAGATCCTGGTACCTCTCCATCAATTTGACAGAATGATGTTATGTCATTTTTAAGTTTAGCAGTTTTGGATGGAAGAATATTTGGATAGAAATTTCTGTGAAAGTTCTCCCCAAGTTCTAATAGATCTCGGTGCTAACGTATTTAACCACATCTTAGCCTTATCCCTCAGTGAAAAAGGAAAAAATCTAAGTCTAAGAACATCGTTTAAGACTCTGTCATATTTAAAAGTAGCACACAGTTCTAAAAAACTAGCGAGGTGTAAGTTCGGATCTTCATTTGGTGTACCTCCAAATTGATTGTTTTGTACCATTTGGATAATATCATGTTTAAGATCAAATGAATTTGCAGCTACATCAAGATTTTGGATGGATATGTGAATCTCATATGCTGTAGGATTTGCATATTCTCTTAGGGGTCTAGGCTGGTGTTCATTCTCTATTTCTTGATTGTTCAGGTAGTTTTCCATTGTATCAGAATTTCTAGGTTCTCTTCTTAATTTTCTAATCCTTTTAACAGTGCGTTCTAATTTCGAATCACGGGTAAGATTTTCAGGTCCAAATTTACACATACAATTTGAAATCAGTACTCAGTAATATAATTAAATAAATATAAAAATAAGTTGCAATTCAAGTAAAAGTTTTCCAATAATCTTAATTTGTTCGTTACTGTAATTGTAATTTTTTTTTACTTACTCCCCGACAACGGTGCAAAAAATTTGACAGCGACTTTTTATATACTTAAAATACAAGAAAAATATGGACGTAATGAATATTCAATAATTGTAAAGTCACACTTATCAACGCAAGTATACGTATCGCTCAAGTAATATAGGGCTCTAATGAAGTCCTAGATATCAATCCCACAGAGAGTGGTTAGAACTGCGGACTAAGATTTTAGAAAAGCAGTACTTTAATCACAACAACGAAGTTCAATTTGCTTATCTGTCACTAATAGACAATTGAAAAAAATAGATAATTTTAATAACTATTAAATAACTAATGATATTACGGAGGGTTTAATTGTGATATTCAATATATAAAAAATCATCCTTCTCCTTGTCAAGAAATTATAATGAATGGATAGAGCGAATTAGTTCAATTTATATTGTTCCAAATAGAAGTGTACCTATTCTTTCCCCTTTGGTTCAGGCATAAAGAACATTGACTAATCCTACGCTTGTTTACTGAATCTGCGGCTAGGCTGGGAGGATACCGGCTCTCACTTCGGAGCTCCCACGTTCCCCTCACCCGAGGGCTAACATCTACACTTCAACACCCAAACGATAGGAATGAATTGGGGATT
>JXCR01062050.1:312971-332755 GCA_002079205.1 Phalaenopsis hybrid cultivar | reverse complement strand
CACCCACATGTACGTTTGAGACTGAGCTACTCTCCTAATTCACTTTTCCCTCAATATTAATCATGGAATACACATCGGGTAAATACTATTTAGTTCATGTTGGATATCCAGTGAGGGTATCTCAAGCTCTATCCTGCACGAGATATCACATACCTGGCTTTGAGCGAGCCAACAATGTAACATGAGACAAGAAAGAAATCTTCAAGAAAAAAACATTTCTCTTTAAGCGACGTCATTGAGAGAACTTTTGGTATTTGGAAGAAGAACTATTTTATACTTTGATATGTCATCTTACTCGTTTTTGAAATAGGTATAGATTATGATTGTCATGATGACTCTCTACAATTATATTCGGTGACATTCTTCCCGCAATGACATCAACTTCCGTAGGGCAGATGAAGATCATGAGCATGTACTTGTTGAGCATTTGAGTTTCGTCTTTGTCATTCTTTGTTACAGCTTAAGAATGCTGCTTCTATCACCTGTACTAAAGGTAGGGAAGGTGTAAGCAAGATGACAGAGTTGAGAGAATAAATTACAAATGTGATAGCAGGAGGGTGATTAGAGTATCCATTATATTATTATTTGTTTTTTATTCAATAATATTTGTGTTTATTCAGTTCATTTTTATTTCATTTCTTTCTTTATTTAATATTGGTTGTTTATATTTTTTACGCTATTTGTAAGTGTTTTTTTTTTCCATTTGCATTTCTTTTTTGGTTTTCTTTTGGTGGGCGTAAGAGGTCCATGATGAAACGTTTGACATTATGGGTTCTTCTGAATGGCCTATTAGTCATTGTTGATAGGTGTCACATGTGAAATCCCAATGAAGGCAACCAAGTTTCTCTCTTCTCTTTGGTGCTGCTGTTTTTGAGGTTCTCTATATAGCCTTTTTTTGTGATATGCATATGAGACACACACAAATTTGGTATTACATGTGTTAAAGACAACCAAGAACATTTTTTTATAAGGTATGTTGTCTTCTTATAGTGACAAATTTGTTGGTTGGTATACTAAGTTCTTTGCGATCTCACACCTACAAAAAACTGTAATTAATTACTTATGTTATCAATATCTACTTGTGTTATGGTTAATGAATTGTCTTTTAAAGCATTAGGGAAAGATGAGTTCTAGGATTTCTGGTACCTCCCGAAGAGTATTGTGCCACTCTAGAGTTCAGAGTTCCTTACTGATGTCACGTCAGCCACATAGTTACAAGTGATAGTTTTACAGGTGTCTGTAGAGAATCACAGAGAAATGTGACTTCTTCTGGTGGGCAGATAGGCTAGAAGATTCCACTGTCGAGAGTATTCGTGCATGGAGAGAATCATTGGAATACGGCCTAACTCATGACATACGCCGTCTGCATTTTAAAAATAATATTATCATACCATTAAATGTTATTTTAATAATCATTTTTTTTACTTTAGTAATCATGATATTCACTGTTAAGTGATATGTATATCTTATTCTTATACTATTATGAAATAGATTTTTGCTTCTAAAGTTAAATAAATTGCTATGGAAGTTCTGTTGTAAATAACATTATTGTACAAGGGCAGAATTGTCATTTGTCCAGAAATAACTGTAGCACAACTGTTTTCAAACTGCAAAAAACAAACAGCCAGCCAGTTTATCCGCAACAATTTCCTGTGACAGCTGCTACTCAACAGCTTATTGATAAGCTGCAACTGCCCCAAACAAACACTTAGTAAATCCCATAAATTTGAATTTATCAAATCTAAAAAGAATATTTGATTCAATTAAGATTAAATCTAGTTAAATTCATTTGATATGTTAGGCATAAATCTATTTGTAATACTTTTTTTCTCAAACTAAAACGGTTAAATTTAACTAATAAATGAATTTAATAAATTCATATTTAATAAAAAGAATAAGTAAAAATTCGATTTAACTTAATAGCAAATTTATCTAAAAAAGTTAAATCCATAAATATAATTATGTAAAGATGAATGAACATCTCCTCCCCATCTACCCCTTCGTCTCTGTCTCTGTGGCCGAAACCCTCGCCTCCAGCACTTCCTCTCTACGGGTCCCTTCCCTCTCTCTAGTCTCTAAGCGAAACCCTTGTCTATGTCCCTCTCCCGGTTTCGCCCAAAATCATCGCCTTCGTGAACGAATCCTCGCGATAGATTCTTGATTAGAGCTATCTGGGAAGGCAACGACCGGATCGCGGCGTACAGAATCCACTGAAACTTTCATCGTACTCATCCTTACGCTCCACTCCGACCAGAAGCCATTGAGGAAGGTAAGCTTGTTCGCGCCACTCTTGCTCTTCGCTCTTCACGGATTTACCAAATCCGCCGAACAGCAGAACAGCATGATTTAGTAAATCCGGGATTTACGGTCGAAATCCGTGAAATCCGGATTTAGCATTCTGATCATCGCCTAAGTAAGATACAACTTAATCTTGAGGAACCTCATATAAGCAAGAGAAAAAGACATGGAATCTTTAAAACATCATATTCATAATCAATTTTATACCTCAAATTACAAAATCACTGTAGAAACTTAATCAATCACCACACTTCACATCCCAACTATTTGGCTTCATGAATCTTCATTTTCTATCATTCATATTGAGTGTTGCAAGTCATACTCAATCTATTATATATGTCACCTTTTGTCTAACCTTATTCCTTCCTAATCCTTCAACATCTACCTATTTTGTTTTTTCAAACAAGTTACTTTATAAAGCTTGAGCAAGGTTCGATTAAGGCTTATTACGGATCATTTATTTTTTTAGATGAGCTGCTTTTTAAAAAGCTCAATAATCCCTATATGAACTGAGCTTAGCCGAGCTCAATGAGCTTGAACACCTTCCTAAAAGCTTGAAACGATCTTAAGTCACTCTAGAACAAATTTTTAATAAATGAGCTCGAGCTCAAGCAAATAGCTGCTAGGCTCGGCTTACTTTGTTTGCAACCCTACTCATGCTGCAGAGTTTTGCGAACTGGTGCTATCAAAAACAGGCAACAACTTTAATGTATGAACTTATTGTACTATGTTTTCTTTTGAAGTAATTTGCTTTAGCTATGAGTTTATCCTGTGATTATTATGTGCTGTCTCAGATATTCATTTTTTTTTTATTTCATTCATACTAATGTTTCTGACCAAACATGGGCATTAGTGTAGCACATTTTATCAACTGATCACATAATTAATAGGATTATGTCCATGCATTTGCTAATGGTTAGATAGAATAAGCCTATGAAGCTCTAGAAGTCTATGCATGATTTCAAGAACACCATGCAATGCATCTTCATAGCTCATCTGATTCTGAACAGAGGTCACAAGTGAATCAGCAAATAGCTACGAGGTGCCTGAAATAGAGGAAGAAAAGAAAGAAAAAAGGGAACTGATAATTTTTTCTCGAATGGTGACCTCAATGTTTATTTTTGCATTTTTGCCATGTGAATTGTTATGAGAACTTTGTCTGTGCAGACTATAGGATACGATGGGTATAATTGTTGCAGTCATTTTATATGTGAACACGATGTGAGAGCAAAATATGGAGGGACAGGGATTATCTTTGCAGTCCATCAAGTACCCATCCTTGAATTCCATCCATTTACCTAATATTCAAATTGTATAAATGTTATATAACCTTGTCGTCAACTTCATTGTAAATCTTACCTGAGAAGTATTTAATGATATTTTCAATCGAATTTGGAAGCTGCCATGCTTACTAGTGGCTAGAAACCATGCCAAAAGTCTTAAATAGTTGGAGGGCAAGCCGACAACAACAACAAGCCTTTATCCCCCTAAGTGGGGTCGGCTACATAAATCCTTTTTCTCCTTTGTGTTTAATTAACTGTCATATTTTCATTTAATTCTAATAAATTAAGTTCATTTTTTATACATTATGCCCTAGCTTTTTTAGATCTACTTCTACCTTTCTTAACATAAGTCAAATTTAGGAGATCTACTCTCCTAACTGGGTCATTAGATGGTCGGCGTTTAATGCGTCCAAATCACTTAGGGATACTCTTTATCATTTTGTTTGCCACGGGAGCTGCTCCAACTTTCACAGATATATTTGTTTTGCACATCGCCTCTAAGCGTAAAGCTACTCATCCACCTGAGCATTCTCTTCCCAGCAGCACTTAACTTAATATGCTTCTCTTTTACAGGCCAACATTCTGCGCCATAAAACATTGCAGGTCTCACAACCATTTTATAAAATTCCTTTAAGTCTAAGTGGTACTTTTCTATCACTCAATAGGCTCGATGTATTCTTCCAATTCAACCATCCAACTTGAATTCTACTAATAACATCCCCATCTATATTACCATCACTTTGAACAATAGGCTTGAGATATCTATAATGTTCACTACTTTTAATGACTTGATTACTCATTATTACAACACCGTCACTAGATCTACCACTACTAATCTTATATTTCATGTATTTAGTCTTAGATCTACTCAAACGAAAGCCTTTAGATTCTAAAATTGACATTCATAATTTAAGTTTTTTTCTGAAAGCTCTCTCTAGTCTTATCCACATAAGGGATTTTATCAACGAAAAGCAAATGCTAAGGTACATCCTTCTGTAATTGTCCAGTAAGAACATCCATAACTAAAGCAAAATGATATGATCTTAAACCTGATCCTTGATGTAATTTGACTGAAATATGAAAATATTTGATCAATCCTCCTTGTGTTTGAACATAAGTAACAACTCTAGTATACATATCTTTTAAAGACTTGAATATTAGTAATATCAACCCCTTTCTTTTATAGAAATCTCCAAAATATTTCTCTTGGAGGGCAAGAGACGATCTAAAGTATTGAGATTTCACTGGATTTTTTTAGTTGAAATATCCTGCATGGCATCTGAACTTCGAAGGAAGCAAACCGAACCCACACAGTCAAGTCACTGTGATGGCAAGGCATCTCAGCTGATCTGATATGATTGAACCAAAGCATCAGCAGTCAGCATAGGATTTGATAAACGTCTCAAATTTTCTATTAATTCAATGGTGACTAAACTAAATGTAGTCAAATGTAAATAAATTAATGAAATAGTGAAGAATTGCATTTGTTCAACAAAGGGAAAGAAAAAAAAGTAAACCTTTTAAGTCAATACATATTAAAGCATGGCATTTGCTCAACAAAGGTAAAAAAATATGGTAGTGGTGTCTGACTACCACGTAAGCTAAATATATGGTCATTCATAGCATCCGTTTACCAAAGATAATATGATGTAGTATACTATCAATATATGCAAAAAATAAAAGTAAATGTACAAACAAAGTGCTGTGCATTAATGCATTGCAGGCATAGTCCTAAAGAAGATTCATCATTCAATAGGAAAGTTTAGCAATAGCTACATTCTCTCTCATTGTTGGGAACTATTTTTGACGCATCATATAAATTTACAATCATTGCATTCATTATTGGAAAAAATATATTCTATAAAATTTGAATGCTAATCTCTATAAATAGAATAAGGAATACAATTTGAACTCTTTTAATAATCATCGTAAAAGTTGCAAAACAAAAGAACATAAAGTGATAGGCATCCATGAACAACATCTTGTACTATAACTATGATCTTCAATTTGAAAACTGGAGCTACGAAATAATAGAACTAAACAATTAGGCATCCAACAGGGATAAGATAGATAGTTGGGATCATATGCAATGGAGCAAATCATGAGTGTTGTAAGCCCATTGGCTTACAGCCAAAAAAAAAAAAAAAGAATAACAATATCATATATCCCATTTTATCGTTAACACAGATCAAAACAAAAAAATATATTATAACATATTGCAGTCATTCTGCATATTAACCAAAAAAAGAAAAAAAAATGTAATGAATTGCTAAAATGAGAAAGCACTTTTAATTAATAAACAAAATTGAACTTAAAATTGAAAGAATCATATGAATGAATCAATTTGTTGTACAGACGAGTCTAAATGCTATCAAAGCTCGCCTTTGAAGTGAATTGCTAGGCTGTGATATTTGCTAGCTGTGCAAAACATTTAGTTGATAAAAGTGAAGCAAAAAGGAAACTTTGCACTTTAGATTGCATTTTGGCATTTGCGAACGCCAAACAAGCGCATTCATAATTTGTGGTGAAAGTGCACTTCAGTGATCATCAAGTGCACTGACTGATGACTTGCAAGAAACCGTGCTCATTAGCACAATAAGAATGTCTTCATCATAGATGTCAAATGTATTCTTTTTATTTGGTGGATATTGAGTAAGGCCAAATATGTCTTTAATTTATATTTTATTGATCAAGTTGAACCACCAAAGACTATCATATCCTTTACAAGATAGATCTATTCCTAATAACTTATGTTATATTTTACCTTAGCAGGTCGGGCCTGAGGAGATCTTTAGTACTACTTTAAGATGGAGCCACGTTAGGAGATATTGTTAATATGAATAGAGTTCATAATCATTGGGCATTATGCCCGACGCTTGCAGAAGTCTATGGAGGAACTTTCTTCTTAAAAATATTTTGACCAATAATATTTGTATGTTGATCAAGTATAATAACAAGGACCATTAGCAAATGGCACTTAGACAATACTTGGCTTGCTTTTTAAGAGAGTTTCAGCAGCATTTAGTGGAGGTAGAAGCATTTGAATCATATCCAATTGACCCAGTTTTAGCTAACATCCATGTAGTTTTGAGGATACATTAGCCTTAGCAAAATCACCTTCATCCCTTGATTCCTTGCTTAAAACTTGTGGCTACCAGCTCTGGTAAGAACAAATTTTAGGTTGGATACTTCTCTCTCCCTTATTAGAGATCACAGTCATCTCTTTGTGAATAAAATTTCTTTCAAATCAGGCTAACAATTATCTTTATATTTTTGAAATATTATTATGTCCACCATAGATTGTGGATACCCGAGAGTGGACACTTAGATTTATTTGTGATAATTTATAAATTTTGATACAAGAGGCATAAGCTTGATAAATACACTTAAAAGTTTGTTGGAGCTAATTTTTTCAAGTTGGGATGATTGATGCGAAACATCCATCTTCACCCATTTTGCATTCATTGAATTACTTCCATTTAATTTCATCCAACTTGTTCCCTTTATTCAGTATCCTTAACCTACTTTGTGTCTTGCTTTACTCTAATCTTTGGTCTCCTTTAGTTCTCAGCTTTCTCGACTTCCTTCAGTTAAGTTTGGTAGTTCGAATTCTTTATCTCCTCTGGCCTTATCACCCTTGGTTCATTTATATGTTCCTTATTGCCCTTGGTTCATTTATATGTTTGTCGATTGCAACTTCTGGTAAAATGCTANGTGTTTAATTAACTGTCATATTTTCATTTAATTCTAATAAATTAAGTTCATTTTTTATACATTATGCCCTAGCTTTTTTAGATCTACTTCTACCTTTCTTAACATAAGTCAAATTTAGGAGATCTACTCTCCTAACTGGGTCATTAGATGGTCGGCGTTTAATGCGTCCAAATCACTTAGGGATACTCTTTATCATTTTGTTTGCCACGGGAGCTGCTCCAACTTTCACAGATATATTTGTTTTGCACATCGCCTCTAAGCGTAAAGCTACTCATCCACCTGAGCATTCTCTTCCCAGCAGCACTTAACTTAATATGCTTCTCTTTTACAGGCCAACATTCTGCGCCATAAAACATTGCAGGTCTCACAACCATTTTATAAAATTCCTTTAAGTCTAAGTGGTACTTTTCTATCACTCAATAGGCTCGATGTATTCTTCCAATTCAACCATCCAACTTGAATTCTACTAATAACATCCCCATCTATATTACCATCACTTTGAACAATAGGCTTGAGATATCTATAATGTTCACTACTTTTAATGACTTGATTACTCATTATTACAACACCGTCACTAGATCTACCACTACTAATCTTATATTTCATGTATTTAGTCTTAGATCTACTCAAACGAAAGCCTTTAGATTCTAAAATTGACATTCATAATTTAAGTTTTTTTCTGAAAGCTCTCTCTAGTCTTATCCACATAAGGGATTTTATCAACGAAAAGCAAATGCTAAGGTACATCCTTCTGTAATTGTCCAGTAAGAACATCCATAACTAAAGCAAAATGATATGATCTTAAACCTGATCCTTGATGTAATTTGACTGAAATATGAAAATATTTGATCAATCCTCCTTGTGTTTGAACATAAGTAACAACTCTAGTATACATATCTTTTAAAGACTTGAATATTAGTAATATCAACCCCTTTCTTTTATAGAAATCTCCAAAATATTTCTCTTGGAGGGCAAGAGACGATCTAAAGTATTGAGATTTCACTGGATTTTTTTAGTTGAAATATCCTGCATGGCATCTGAACTTCGAAGGAAGCAAACCGAACCCACACAGTCAAGTCACTGTGATGGCAAGGCATCTCAGCTGATCTGATATGATTGAACCAAAGCATCAGCAGTCAGCATAGGATTTGATAAACGTCTCAAATTTTCTATTAATTCAATGGTGACTAAACTAAATGTAGTCAAATGTAAATAAATTAATGAAATAGTAAAGAATTGCATTTGTTCAACAAAGGGAAAGAAAAAAAGTAAACCTTTTAAGTCAATACATATTAAAGCACGGCATTTGTTCAACAAAGGTAAAAAAATATGTTAGTGGTGTCTGACTACCACGTAAGCTAAATATATGGTCATACATAGCATCTGTTTACCAAAGATAATATGATGTAGTGTACTATCAATATATGCAAAAAATAAAAGTAAATGTACAAACAAAGTGCTGTGCATTAATGCATTGCAGGCATAGTCCTAAAGAAGATTCATCATTCAATAGGAAAGTTTAGCAATAGCTACATTGTCTCTCATTGTTGGGCACTATTTTTGACGCATCATATAAATTTACAATCATTGCATTCATTATTGGAAAAAATATATCCTATAAAATTTGAATGCTAATCTCTATAAATAGAATAAGGAATACAATTTGAACTCTTTTAATAATCATCGTAAAAGTTGCAAAACAAAAGAACATAAAGTGATAGGCATCCATGAACAACATCTTGTACTATAACTATGATCTNTAAATAGAATAAGGAATACAATTTGAACTCTTTTAATAATCATCGTAAAAGTTGCAAAACAAAAGAACATAACGTGATAGGCATCCATGAACAACATCTTGTATTATAACTATGATCTTCAATTTGAAAACTTGAGCTACGAAATAATAGAACTAAACAATTAGGCATCCAACAGGGATAAGATAGATAGTTGGGATCATATGCAATGGAGCAAATCATGAGTGTTGTAAGCCCATTGGCTTACAGCCAAAAAAAAAAAGAAAGAATAACAATATCATATATCCCATTTTATCGTTCACACAGATCAAAACAAAAAAAAATATATTATAACATATTGCAGTCATTCTGCTTATCAACCAAAAAAAGAAAAAAAAATGTAATGAATTGCTAAAATGAGAAAGCANCCAACAGGGATAAGATAGATAGTTGGGATCATATGCAATGGAGCAAATCATGAGTGTTGTAAGCCCATTGGCCTACAGCCAAAAAAAAAAGAAAAGAATAACAATATCATATATCCCATTTTATCATTAACACAGATCAAAACAAAAAAATATATTATAACATATTGCAGTCATTCTGCATATTAACCAAAAAAAGAAAAAAAAATGTAATGAATTGCTAAAATGAGAAAGCACTTTTAATTAATAAACAAAATTGAACTTAAAATTGAAAGAATCATATGAATGAATCAATTTGTTGTACAGACGAGTCTAAATGCTATCAAAGCTCGCCTTTGAAGTGAATTGCTAGGGTGTGATATTTGCTCTNTCATTAACACAGATCAAAACAAAAAAATATATTATAACATATTGCAGTCATTCTGCATATTAACCAAAAAAAAGAAAAAAAAAATGTAATGAATTGCTAAAATGAGAAAGCTCTTTTAATTAATAGACAAAATTGAACTTAAAATTGAAAGAATCATATGAATGAATCAATTTGTTGTACAGACGAGTCTAAATGCTATCAAAACTCGCCTTTGGAGTGAATTGCTAGGCTGTGATATTTGCTCGCTGTGCAAAACATTTAGTTGATAAAAGTGAAGCAAAAAGGAAACTTTGCACCTTAGATTGCATGTTGGCATTTGCGAACGCCAAACAGGCGCATTCATAATTTGTGGTGAAAGTGCACTTCAGTGATCATCAAGTGCACTGACAGTTGATTTGCAAGAAACCGTGCTCATTAGCACAATAAGAATGTCTTCATCATAGATGTCAAATGTATTCTTTTTATTTGGTGGATATTGAGTAAGGCCAAATATGTCTTTAATTTATATTTTATTGATCAAGTTGAACCACCAAAGACTATCATATCCTTTACAAGATAGATTTATTCCTAATAACTTATGTTATATTTTACCTTAGCAGGTCGGGCCTGAGGAGAACTTTACTACTACTTTAAGATGGAGCCACGTTAGGAGATATTGTTAATATGAATAGAGGTCATAATTATTGGGCATTATGCCCGATGCTTGCAGAAGTCTATGGAGGAACTTTCTTCTTAAAAATATTTTGACCAATAATATTTGTATGTTGATCAAGTATAATAACAAGGACCATTAGCAAATGGCACTTAGACAATACTTGGCTTGCTTATTAAGAGAGTTTCAGCAGCATTTAGTGGAGGTAGAAGCATTTGAATCATGTCCAATTGACCCAGTTTTAGCTAGCATANGACCATTAGCAAATGGCACTTAGACAATACTTGGCTTGCTTATTAAGAGAGTTTCAGCAGCATTTAGTGGAGATAGAAGCATTTGAATCATATCCAATTGACCCAGTTTTAGCTAGCATCCATGTAGTTTTGAGGATACATTAGCCTTAGCAAAATCATCTTCATCCCTTGATTCCTTGCTTAAAACTTGTGGCTACCAGCTCTGGTAAGAACAAATTTTAGGTTGGATACTTCTCTCTCCCTTATTAGAGATCACAGTCATCTCTTTGTGAATAAAATTTCTTTCAAATCAGGCTAACATTTACCTTTATATTTTTGAAATATTATTATGTCCACCATAGATTGTGGATACCAGAGAGTGGACACTTAGATTTATTTGTGATAATTTATAAATTTTGATACAAGAGGCATAAGCTTGATAAATACACTTAAAAATTTGTTGGAGCTAATTTTTTTAAGTTGGGATGATTGATGCGAAACATCAATCTTCACCCATTTTGCATTCATTGAATTACTTCCATTTAATTTCATCCTACTTGTTCCCTTTATTCGGTATCCTTAACCTACTTTGTGTCTTGCTTTACANAATTTATAAATTTTGATACAAGAGGCATAAGCTTGATAAATACACTTAAAAATTTGTTGGAGCTAATTTTTTCAAGTTGGGATGATTGATGTGAACATCCATCTTCACTCATTTTGCATTCATTGAATTACTTCCATTTAATTCCATCCAACTTGTTCCCTTTATTCGGTATCCTTAACCTACTTTATGTCTTGCTTTACTCTAATCTTTGGTCTCCTTCAGTTCTCAGCTTTCTCTACTTCCTTCAGTTAAGTTTGGTAGTTCGAATTCTTTATCTCCTCTGGCCTTTTCGCCCATATGTTCCTTATCGCCCTTGGTTCATTTATATGTTTGTCGATTGCAACTTCTGGTAAAATGCTCTTGATTTTAATGCTTTTAAATTTTATGCAAAACTTTTTAACAGGAGGATCTGATATTATCGTATTTTTGAATTTTATGTAATTTCTGTTTTTTTTATCTTAAGAAATTAATAGTTAGTTAAATTAAGAATTTATTAGATATGAATACATGTGCACTTGATTACATAAACGTATAGACATGTACAATCATCGCGATTTAATTGCAATTTTTTCAATCCAATTTCGGGCTACCTCATTCAAATCGAAGCTCAGCTCTATTCAAGTTTAATTCAAGCTGGGCTTGGCTCCTTCTACATGATCTGAGCCCAAAATTGATTCAATTTTGAAGTGCTCGGTTGCAGAGCAAAATTTGTCCTTCAAAATTCAGAAGTATAATGCTGATTTCATATAAAAATTATTAGAAGAGTGGAAAGCTAATTTTAGGAGCTTCAAGTAAAGAATGAATTTAATCTGCAGAGTTGTTTAAGTCTTTTTTTTTTTCGTAGAAAAAGGCAAATAACCCTTGAAAATCTCAGAAAAAAGTACCCTTAATAATTTAAAAGTAAGACTTATGAGGTGCAATATTCCATCTTCGTCAAACTTGTATAGTTAACAAGTTAATCTTTTTTATGGTTGATTTGAGGAAATACCCAGAGCACTTTATTCGTAATCACTATTTGTCTGGTGAGGTTTAATAGGGGCGTTCCCTATCTTCTGGGTATTCATAAAATTTAACAGTTGCCTTGCTGCTAGTAGAAAACTCGAGCTACTCATAGGTAAGTTGATTTTCTAGTTGTGCTCAAATGAGCATGGGCGCTGTCAGTACTGTGTGCTGTTTGAAAAAAAGGAGAGAATCAGCTTATGTGCTAGCTAAACCAAACGGCCGAAAATTTGATATACGACGTGATCGACACCAACTTCGATCCAATTGGTATTATTAACTTGTCATCGCACAAAGTTTAACAAAGCAATGATGTACGAGGATGGCTTGGAGTGGTTCAACAAAAACAAAACCATTGTCTCAATTAAAGCTGTTGTAAGATCACGTTGGTTGATATCTTCTTATTTCNATTGCAATTTTTTCAATCCAATTTCGGGCTACCTCATTCAAATCGAAGCTCAGCTCTATTCAAGTTTAATTCGAGCTGGGCTTGGCTCCTTTTACATGATCTGAGCCCAAAATTGATTCAATTTTGAAGTGCTCGGTTGCAGAGCAAAATTTGTCCTTCAAAATTCAAAAGTATAATGCTGATTTCATATAAAAATTATGAGAAGAGTGGAAAGCTAATTTTAGGAGCTTCAAGTAAAGAATGAATTTAATCTGCAGAGTTGTTTAAGTCTTTTTTTTTTTTTTGTAGAAAAAGGCAAATAACCCTTGAAAATCTCAGAAAAAAGTACCCTTAATAATTTAAAAGTAAGACTTATGAGGTGCAATATTCCATCTTCGTCAAACTTGTAAAGTTAACAAGTTAATCTTTTTTATGGTTGATTTGAGGAAATACCCAGAGCACTTTATTCGTAATCACTATTTGTCTGGTGAGGTTTAATAGGGGCTTTCCCTATCTTCTGGGTATTCATAAATTTAACAGTTGCCTTGCTGCTAGTAGAAAACTCAAGCTACTCATAGATAAGTTGATTTTCTAGCTGTGCTCAAATGACCATGGGCGCTGTCAGTACTGTGTGCTGTTTGAAAAATAGGAGAGAATCAGCTTATGTGCTAGCTAAACCAAACGGCCGAAAATTTGATATACGACATGATCGACACCAACTTCGATCCAATTGGTATTATTAACTTGTCATTGCACAAAGTTTAACAAAGCGATGATGTACGAGGATGGCTTGGAGTGGTTCAACAAAAACAAAACCATTGCTCTATTAAAGCTGTTGTAAGACCACGTTGGTTGATATCTTGTTATTTTGAGTCCTTTTTCCATATCTGATGCAATTATGTTTTCAGCGCCTGGAAGATGGCAAGTAAAGCCAGCGGTGAAAACAGGGAACCAATGAATGAGCAAGCCATTGCCAATATATATGCTACAATGCGCTCTGAGATAAACCAGCTATACTCAAAGATCACTGAATTGGAGATGGAGGTCGGCGAACACTCCCTCGTAATTGGAGCAATACAGCCACTTGATCCCTCCAGGCGTTGCTTCCGCATGATTGGCGGAGTGCTTGTTGAAAGGACCGTGAAGGAGGTTTTACCTGCGGTTCTACGCAACAAGGAGGGCTTGCAGGAGGTGATTGCACGGCTCTATGAGGCTTTGGAAAAGAAGAAGAAGGAAGTTGCTGAGTTTGAGGTGAAGCATAAGATAAAGATTAGAAAATCAGACAGTGAGACTAAAGATGATGGCGGCCGGAAGGAAGGGTCTGCCCAGGGTGTGCTTGTAGGTCCTGCAAGCTAGCAAGGTTGGTTTTCATCTTTCCCATGGTTGTGATTTTACTATGAGTTTTGGATTAGCTCAAGCTTCTAGAACCATTGCAGTAATAACTTTGTTATATTTTGGTCAGTTAAGCTTTTATTTCTGAACATACTCATTTCATTTTCTTATACTCCAATCTGTCATACTAATAGAGAAGGGCAAATAGTTAATATTTTTATCCTACATGATACAATTATTTTAACTAGGCAATCCCCTATAAAAGATCTTGTGCCTTTTATGAGCTATAACCTCTAGCTACAAACACCATCACTTGGAAAACTAATCATTTAATATGGCATGTTATAACAAAATTCCTTTGACTGATGGAGCACATCATGTAGATCAAGCAAACAAAACCAAATTTTTATTTATAGGAGCTCAAGAAAGTGCCTAATCAAATATTCATCACCAGAGTCTAATAAAAAAGTGATTGAATTTTATATCTTATAATTAAAATTTCAATTTCAATTTCTAGTTGTTTTGAATTATTAAGTTTGAAAATTCATATGAACTGATCATAATAATAATAAAAAAATTTAAGAAAGTAGCTAACACATTCCTATATTATTCCTCTTATTTTTCCCTTGAATTTTGCCTATTGTAAGCTTTATAAATAGGGCTGGTATGAAATTAATATTTTTAGTTATTGAATGAAGTAGTTATAGTAAAATTTTACTCTCTTTAGCTTGGGTGCTTGGTAGTTTCTAGTATATGTCCTTTATTGGGTGAGAATATGTATCTATCCATAATTTTCTTTGAAGTTATTTAATATCCCTCCATAAAACCTATTTTAAGCCATTCATTGTTCCTCCTCCAAGTTCCGAGCATCATTAAGTTCAACAAACTAGCAATCAAAGCCTCTCAACTATATTCTAAAAACATTTCATAATTCTTGCCCCAATATGGATAACATTAAAAACTAAATGTGTTCTCTAATCGCCAACAATCATATGGATATGTATTGATTGTAGGGTCATTCATGAAATCATTTTCAAGTATAGATTTGTTATCCCTTGATTATATGATATATTAGATTTTATCTTGAGGAATAATTTCTATCCTAAAATTGATCTAAAAAGTAATTATAACCATAAAAGTATTCTATTGAGATATGACTAGAAAACTAATTTTAAGACTCCTAATAAACAAAATGAGTTGTTGTTGATGCCCCCCAACTATATTTTTGAGGTGAATAAATACAATCTTAAACACTTCATAGGAAAAATTTTTGTTGTCTATTTTGATGACATCTTGATATTTAACATATATAAAATATACCATCTAATGCATCATAGACAAGTCCTTGAAACCTTTAGGAAATAACAACTATGTATTAACTTAAAGAGGTATTTTTTTATAAACTTGGTGATTTTTTTTAGGATTCTTTATTTCTACTTTTAGGATCAAACCAAATCCTTTTAAAGATGAAGTAATCTTAAACTGACTCTCAACTAAGAGTTTCCACTAAAATACAAAGCTTTTACTTAATTCTATTTTTTTATGAAAGATTTATTAAGGGATTTAGTATTTCTATTGTCTCCATTGATATTCTAAAGTTAAGAGTATTTTTTTGGACATCTATGGCACAAAATGCCTTAGATTAGGCTAAGTTCTTAATTTTGTTTACCCAAATCCTTAGGCTACCTATTTTTTTTCTAAAAACTTCAAAGAACTTGTGATACCTCAGAGTTAGAATTGATGAAATTTAAAGTCAAAGCAAGAATTCATCTTGTGGCTTATTTTAGTGAGAAATTAAATGCGATAAACTAATGATGCTCTACAAATAATAGATAATTTTATGTTGTCATCCAATCTATGAGACAACGCATCGTTATCTTTTACATATGAACTTCATTCTTAGCTTGGAATATCTTGCTCTTAAATTCATCAATACTTGACAAAAGTTAATTTATAACAAAGCTAAATTGGTTGAATTTCTTCAAGATTATTCTTTTGTCCTTAAACATAAACATGTAATTGAGAATGAACTTGTTGTTTTCTTATATAGGGTAACTTTAAATATAAGCTTTCTAGAACTAAATAATTTAAGATATGAAGGGATAAAAAATAAGTATAATGAGTTTTGTAACTTTCACCTAATTTATATGAAGAACTTAAAATGAAGTTTTAGCTATTCAAATTAGGGTTGTAAACGAGCCGAGCTTTAGTGAGCTCAGACTTGGCTCGTGTTCGGCTTGTTCGAAATAGCTCGTGTTCAAAATCGGCTCGTGAGCAGTGTGTTCGTGCTCGGTTCGATTAAAATAATTGTGTTCGTGTTTGATTCAAAATTGGCTCGTTAAATTTATATTGAGAAAAATGGATGTAAAGTGTGAGATTCGAACCTGGATCATATTTATACAAAAGAATGCACTAATCACATTGTCACATGAGGTGTTATGATTTAAACTTAGACATTATATATAATATATTATTATATAAATAATATATGTAATATATTGTTATATAAGTAGTTGTATAATTTTTTTTTTTCGAGCTAAAACGAGCCGAACACGAGCCGAACACGAGCGAACAAGGAGTTATTCGTGTTCGGCTCATTTATAATTCGAGCTTTAAAAATTTGTTCGTTAACGAAAGCCGAACAACGAGCTTTTTTGACAGCCCTAATTCAAATAATATTCTCTATTATTAATAAATATCTATATAAAAGAAAATAAATTTGTATTCCTAGAACTTCACATACAGAATTTTGAATCTCTCTGTTACACTTCATAGAAATAATTAGGCACTTTAAAATGAATAAACCCATATGTTTAATCAAGCCAATTTTATTAGCTTTCGCTTAAGTGAAATATTTTAAATTGAGGATCAATGTTTAACCTAAAAACAAGCAACATCTACTAAAAAAAGTTGAGTCAATACTTTCTGTTGCACATCCCCTATAGGTCTAAAGAAGATCTTTCCATAGCTTGACGATATTATAATATATTTGTTGTAGTTGATCGCTTCTCAAAAGTGGGCCAACTCCTACCATGTCTAAAACTAATGATACCTATATTCAAAGATTATTTTTTTAAGAAAATCAACGTTTATATGACATTAGTTCAACCATTATATCCTACCATGATGTTCACTTTGTTTTGTATTTTCAAAAAATTTTGTGACATTGTTGGTCAAGAAATTGAAATTCTCATCCGCCTTCCGTTCTCAAACTAATAGAGCTAAATTTAGAGAGTTGATTGAACTTTAGAAAATCTAATAATTTGTATTATAGAACTTTTTAAAAAACTAGAACTTATATTTACCAAATGTTTTGGTTCTTTTTGACTTGAAGCTGTCAACTTGTCTAATTTTATTTTATGATTCTCTTTTTCAATAAACATTTTTTCTTGAATCATCAAAATGATTTGAAGAAGAAAATATTTAGAAATGAAGAAAAAATAAAATGAACATAAACAAACAAAGAAAAAAAGAACACAAAGAATTTTTATAAGATAACCTTCGTGAAATAAATCAAGAGTGTATGCAAAAAAAAAAAGGTCATATTACCTTGAAAGCTTTTCCACGATAAAGACCAATATAAATTTCTTGCATCTATAACTAGAGAACCAAAAGTTTATATTTTGTTACGGCACCAAGAACAACTCCCAAAGAAATATGTTTCTTTGATTAATTACATTTTGGGGGATATACCCAAGAAAACTCTTGATTAAAGGAATATTGCTTACATTTTGATATCTAATGAAAGAGACTATCAAGAAATTGATATCAACATTTCCATAGAATAATCCCAATGTTTTAAATTCATACATAGCCATAGGGTATACGATAAATCACGTATCCCAAATGGGCGGCGACCTATAAACAAAAGGGACTATGAAATGATATCTACAAGGTTATCGAAGAAGCAGAATGGGCCCAAAAGGGGTATTTGAGGAATCCTTAGGTGGATAGATATAATCTGGTTAGAATTTTATGGATTCTTCATCTCAAGCTATTAAGACTTTAAGTTTACTTGGTTGTAGAGCTAGTCAATCGAACCGAGCTGGAGTACCCTTGTTAGCAACCCACGTGTTGTGTCATTCAAAACATTCCAGTAGTCCTTAGATCAAGAGAAGAAATATCTAATTTCTTATGACCCTACTTAGAAAAAAATAGGTAGAAATGGGACTTACACATGCCAAGGAAATGATATGGTGGCCTATAGAATGAAAGAGAATGAATGACCTACGTACAAAGCTGAACCATTCTATACAGGACTTACACCACTGCCTAGGTCTGGAGAGCTTCTAACACCCTACTCGTTCTAGACAACATCCTAAGCATATAAGCATATGTTTGGCTTATCAGTTTGGAAGAATAAGAGCACACTTCCTCATGATATGAAAATATGATTTAATTATTATCTAGAAAAATCCTTAATGTGGAGGCTCTATTATATGACTTAGGATAAACTCATGCAAAGTAGAGTCATTTTAAATCAAGCCTGAAAGCCATGCAAACAAAGTAAATGTAAAAATGAATTGCTCATTTTAAAATGTTATAATTTTAATCCCAAATTTTGATAAACCTAAACCTTTTATTATCAGAATTTTACAGAAATGTTATTTTTGTCCTAAACAGCCTAAGTGCAAATGCAAGAATGACTCGGACAAACCAATATATAATAAAGAGAGAATTCTACACACAGTACAAGGAAAAATAATTTTAAACATGATAAAAAAATAAAATACATACTATTGTTGGGTCAACAACATATTCCAAAAGAGCAAAAGAATTGTAGTCAGGCTATAACACATAAGTGAGATTTGAAAGCTAAGAATCAATATGTGGTATATAAACACATGACATGGACATGTGGGGACACATGCTCATGCTAGGATTTAAAAGAGTCAAGGATATGCAAATGCACGAGTTGATGCTAAGCAATACTACAAATAACTTTTATGTAATAGTTCAAATCCACACATGCTTATGAAGTTGTTTATATGTTTATTTTATTTCAAGATGCAATCAACCTTAGACCTACTTGATGAAAAAGTCTGTCTTACCTAACTATACATGATATTTATGTGCCCACCTCCATTTACTTGATTAATAACCATGTAAGCTTTCACAAGAAAAGCTCTCAAGACTTGGAGATTGAGAGTGTAAGGGTTTCATTCTCTAAGTATACAAAAGTTCCACACAGTCCATCAAAATGATGGAGTTATTAATGCAAATGTACCATTTTTAGCTTTATAGACATAGGGTTGCAAATCTAAAACCTTGTTAGTAAGTTGGATGAAGAAATCAACTTTGGAAAAGCTAGGGAAACATATGAGGCCAAAAAGAAAGGTTAGCATTAGCTTAGCTTACAAATCTAACATCAGCTTAAGGGGGTTCTAAAAATAAGAAAGGATAAAGAGAAAAGATCTCACCAATGTGAAGTTTGATGTTAGTCTCCTTACCTTCAAGCTTCACTTTATGTAAGGAAAGAAATTGGATGTAGATGACTTCTCCTCCTCCTCAAGATGAACTCTTACTCAGGTATTTGAAGAGATAAGTAGGAACGAAATCTCTTCAAATGACCATTCTCACAAGGTTTAAAATATGTGGAAGTAGTCTTGCGTTTAATCAAGAAGAAATAGAAGTCAAAGAAGAAAACAGCGGATGAGAACTTCACTCTCTCTCTAAAGGACTTTTTTCTCTAAAAGCTCTCTCTCTCTCTCTCTCTCTCTCTCTCTCTCTCTCTCTCTCTCTCTCTC
>JXCR01062050.1:274378-312965 GCA_002079205.1 Phalaenopsis hybrid cultivar | reverse complement strand
CTCTCTCTCTCTCTCTCTCTCTCTCTCTCTCTCTCTCTCTCTCTCTCTCTCTCTCTCTCTCTCAGTGTCCAAGAAGCTCCAAGGTGAATTGAGAACAAGTCAAGAAGAAGAAAGCTTAGCCAACCCTAAGTTTTAGGCTTATTGGCCATGATATTCCATAGAATGTTTTTTTAATCCAACTAAGATTAATCTTATTATTCTATTCGCAGGTGAGGAGTCAAATCCTCCTATTGGAGCATTTATCACTTTGTCATGCCTAATTCTGGTTGTAAGTGGGCTAGGCTAGTCCAAAAGTCAACAAAATCATTCACACTTGAGACCAGGTTGGCATAGCTATGCCAGATTATGGCAAAATTACGCCAACCTCTCGGTTGGTACACTTTGGTTATCCCAGTCACATCATGGTCATACAAAATTATGGCATATTTATGTAAGTTTTAGGTATGATTACGCCAATTCAAGGTTTTTTTTTATGTAAAAAAGCATGTAGATGAGTTTTAATTGATGCTTTGGTCTATGGGAAGCTATCTATAAATGAAGAATAGTATCATATCCTACAAGTGCTATAACAAAAATTGATGTCATTAAAGGGCCCCCAACAAGTGTACTACATCATTATGGTATAGCGCACTTTTTGTAAACAAACTATTTGATTAAAGTTTGTTGATTTGATGGATATGTTTTACTTTATTCAAGGGTAACTAGGTCACTAATATGATCTAGTCAAATAAGGTGCTCTCTAAAAAAAACTTTCTTGGTAATCGAGGCAGTCTTACCAAGTAAAGTCTTATAATTTAGTCATACTAGTTAGGTGATTTGGGTATTATGACTAAAGAATTAGCTAGTTGATCAAGGTTGTCCAGCCATATAAGGTGCCCCCTTTTAACAAAAACTAGTTAGGTGATTGAAGTATTCATCGCTGTGAGCATTGTAAATCCACCAAGTGAGCTAAATGATCAAGCTATTTTGGTAGAATAAAAATTGGCTAAGGTTGTCTAGATAATAAGATGGCTAGATAAATGAGGTAATCTTAATCATATATCTTGCTTTCTCAAGAATAACTAATTAAAGTGATTCTTATTAAGTGAAGCACCATAATCTAGTCAGGTTGTCAGGTGCTCGAGGTGTTTTGACTAAATAGTTGGCTAAATAAGCAAGATGAACTAGAAAATTAGATGGATAGATAAACTAGGTAATCTCAACTATATAAGGTGCACTTGTTGACTTCACTTTTGTGGAGACCTCTTTTCTCTCTATAAAAAGCCTAGGATCTTGCTTTAAGGTTTCCGAGTGACCTTCTTTGATGACTAGAGAAGGAACTCACCCCATAAAATTTTGCACTTACTTAGGGTTTCATGAAGTTAGACTCAAATACTTAACCATTGGTTGAGATAATGAGGGTTGAAACTGGTGGAAGCCCAAGTTGGATTCCTATAGGTAAAGGATATCTTAGGCAACCTAAACTTCCTATGATGACCTGCTAACCACCCCAACACCCTCTTTGATCTAGAAGAAGCCCATCGGGCAATAGGTTAGTTCTAGGGCAAGAAGGGTTCACCCTTCATATGCATGTCCTTAAACTAGAATCATAAACATCAAAATTTAAACCAAAGAGTGGGGTGGATCACCAAAGTCAAACTTTAGTCTCACCAAAATTTTCCTAACACCAACCCTAAAATTAACATAAACCCCTATACACATAAAACTAACCTTGAAATTAAAACCACCAAAATTCACTAAATGATCAAATTAGTTAATGAAAAACTAAACCTATTAAAATGAAATTAAAATCAATTCAAAATGTTAAAGTCGAAGACACTTAAAAATAAAAGTTAAATTAAGGAGGCAATCTTTACAATTAACCTAATTATTTAGTTATTCTAATTGTGAAGGACCATTAAGCATAATCCTTTTGGGCTAACCCTAATGGCCCAAGGATAGGCTTAACCATAAAAGCCCAAAATTAAGCTTAAGCCCATTCATCATGGCCCATTCCCCATGGGTCAACTATGACACACATGACTCACATAATCTAAATAACCTACCATGACATTATAACCCAAAGAAGAATTAATTAAAAGAAAAATTAAACATAAAACAAATACAAAAGGACAGACCATGCACACTTAGCCAAGGGGATTAACACTTAGCACCTAAGTCCAACTCACTCATGTTCAAACTTTGGGGAGTCAAACTCTGGCAAAGGTTGATTAAACCAGACCAACTCTAATCTTAGCTACCACACCAAAATCTCCCCCAATCTTCTCATGCCTTGGCCACACCATCTTCTTCTCCATTGGACCTTCCTTTGTCAAGCACTTCAAATATAGAGATAGCATTCTCTACTGCTCAAAAGCTTCTGAAATCCCTCTGCCCAAGCACTGATGAGCCACTAGAGCTTGTCCAAGCCATCCATGGCATCTTCCATGGCCTCTTCCATGGCCTCCCATGGCTATAAATAGCCTCAACACGTAAGCTTCTTCACATAACTACCCAAACCTACACTAAAACCATCTGCCTCCAAAGCCATTATGTCCACACCATTTCTCCAATTTCACTACTAAAATCCAGGGTGTTTTATGGCTTTGACATCAACCTCACCAAAACCTAAATCTAACCTCCAAAAAGCTTCACAGAGACCTAGGTTCACTTCCCCAACTAAAATTTAGCCTTCTCACGACATTCACCTAATTCAACACCAGACAGTGGCCCCATTTGGTCTAGCTCATAGCTAGAACCAATTTCAATCCAAATTGGAGCAAGGAGGAGCTGTGCAACCTAAGGACGATCCTCTCTGTCAAGCCCAATCGAGGCCTCACCTCTTCGGATAAGGTAATGGCTTGAACTCACCTTTTTTTCTCTCAGTTTGGTCTTTTATGAAGCAATACTGCAACACATGGCCACTTAGCTTTTTGAATTGTTTCGCCTCACTATATGAAGATATAGGAACAAACTCTATGCAATTTGGTTAAGTATCGAGAGAGATCTTAACCTTAGAGTGTGGATGACTCTCAGTTCACAGACCCTTTGGGACGATGAATTGATGACATTTGTTTCCGTGTATTCAAAACAAACAGTGGAGATCGAGCCGAGGCATCGAAACGTGCAGAGTGAAGCATCATATAGTGGGCCACCTAAGCGCTTACGTGTAAAGTGTAGCCAATAACAAAACACCATGTGGAACTTCAACGCGTACAAGGATGACGGGGCGCTGCGTGGGTTAAGTAAGAAATTCAGAATTTTTGAATTAAATAAATTCAGAAAAATCTAATAAACTTTAAAAAATCAAATCTTAATAAATAAAAGTCACAAAAATAACATAAAAATATCCCTGAACTCGGTGAGAAGAGGAGAAAATAATAAAAATATAATTAACTTTTCTTTAATTTTTAATTAATTACGTACCTCGGATGGTATTTTAATTATAAAAATTTAAATTCAAAACATACAAATATGAAAATTTTCAGGGATTATTCTCTCTGATAGTAGGAATGTTCTCTGATTTTTTCAAAGTTGAGGGACCTTCCTAATACCAAAATATCTAATTTTCTATCAATATTATAATTATTTTGAAAAATAATTATAAAAAAATCAGAAAAAATATTAATTAAAGTGGAAATCGAAAAGAAAAATTAGGACAACAACCTTAAACACTAACATGAGAATTTTCACCTCTTAAAAAACTAAAAATGACATTAGAGCATTAGGGGTAGATTTATAAAATTACAAATTCTATATTTTAGCCCAAATTGTCTCTTGAACTTAAATTAAACATGAAAATTGACTTAGAAAATCTTGAGATCACATCCTAATGAAAATTTTAAGTTAATTAAAGAGGTTGATTTCATAATTATCCCCTTTATTGTGAAACAACTATGCCTAAAACCTAACTCAAGTCTAATCCAAATTATACTTGGCTTGAACAAATCCTAAACTAAAACCTAACTCAAGTCTAACCCAACTTAGAATTGATTCAACTAAACTCTAAACTTAATCCAACATAGGTCTAACCCAACCTAAACCTAATCCAACTTAACTCAAATTTTGAATCTTAAATTTAACCTAAAACTCAGCTTAAGTCCAACCTAAAACCCTAAAACTCAAGTTAACTCAAGTTCTAACCCAAAACTCAATTTTAAACCTAACTTGTTTCTAATCCAATCTAGACCTAATCTTAAACTAAAACCTAACTCGTCTAACCCAAATTAGACTTGAATTAACCAAATCCAAACTAAAACCTAACTCAAGCCTAACCTAACTTAGACTTAACCTAACCCAAATCAACTTAAAACAAACCTGTGTCGACCTGAACTAACCTGGGTTAACCCAAATCAACTTAAAACAAAACTGGGTCAACCCGGCCAAACCTAGGTTAACCCAAAGCAACCTAAAACAAATCTCGGTCAACTAAGCATAACCAAAGTTAACCCAAATCAATTTTAACTCCAACCTAGGTCAACTCAACCTAGCCTGGGCTAACCCAAAATCTTTTGTTCAGAAGAACATTAAAGGCCATCACAATTTTCATTATGTGGAACTTTGCTTTAGTTTTATGTTGTCTAATCTGCATAAGCAATGTAGTAGAACCTATGGGAAAATATCTTCACCCCTTATCATAAACCTTCTAGAGAATGTTTATATAAGATTTTTAAAGTTTGTAACTACTTAGTCCAAATAATAAAAAAATTTAAATAAACTTTTTTTTGTCACATAACCCTCTGAAATCTTAGATTTTATGTTTTAATTAAAATTTAAAATATTAAAATTTGTCAATAAAATTTCCCTAAAATTAATTTTTTAATAGGTCCACATGGGTTTTAGAGTCACAAAACTTAATAAATGCTTATTATAACTATCTTGATTTTTATGTAACAACACAAACACTAATAGATACTCGAAAAGAACTTTGAAGAGATCCACAAAGTTTTATGGAGACTAGTTAATTATATTCTATTATTGATTTATAAATTTTGAAATATTGATTTTATATTTCTCAGTAATAATTTATCTAGAAAGTTTTTATATTTTAGTAGGCACTATAGCAATATTTTTTAGTATTAAAACATTTGTGTGGACTTATTAATTTTTTTAAAATTTAATTTTATATTTTATTTTAAAAGTTTTAGTGTGCCTCCTTAGCTTTCTTACTCATACAATTCATGTAGTCTTACATGTAAACACACACACACACACACATTTAATGATAAGAAAAATATATTAAGAAAAATATATTACATTACCTATTCCATATAAACTAGGAGAAAATAATTTTATAAATTTCATTTCAAGTTTTTCTATGTTACATGAAGGATTTGACAATATATTTATAGAAATTGATAGGTTTTTTAAAAGGCACACTTTTAACATTATGGTGAAAGAAAAATGCTTCATAATACAAAACATTTATCAAGAAAAGTATAATGATTCATAATTTATTATCCACCAATATTACAGATGATAAGGATGTTTGTTTTATTTCTTACTTTGATAACATTTTATGAATGCTCATGAGAACAAGAATTAGATTTTTATCAATATTTTAACTTTAAATTGATGGCAAGTAGAAGTATTTTAATAAAAAGTAGAAGTATTTTAATAGAACGTTTGGCAATCTATTGAATTGTTAAATAAAAAAGTACTAAGGGGCTTAAGATTTACATTTTTTAGTTTCAAAATTTACATATAATTAGTATAACACCAAAATACCTCACCAAATTTTATTTGAAATTATCTCTGGCTTCATTCTGAGTGAGAAAATATAATAATTTTTTTTATAGAATTTATTTTAAAATATTATATTTTGGCTTAAATATTAGACTCAATAATGTATTTTCTGCTAAAAATTCATTAGGAGAAGTTTGATGAAATTATGATATGAAGTAGCAGTGCCTCAACATCTCTTAGCACCACAAAAATTTCCAGCAATTTTTTTGAGAGAAAAGTATTGTAGTGTCCTAAGGCTAGCATTTGTTGCATTGTAATGCTAGTTTAATCGAATTTGGAGCCACTAAATAGACAGTGTAGTGTCTTAATGCCCATTACTATTATTGCAACATCATCCATAGTGTCACAATGATCATTCCCAGAGCACCATAAGGTTAGACCATGCGAAACTATGGAGGACAAAGATAATGATCATAAAATATAAGCATAGCTCCTGAGTACCACAATATTGTACTAGCATCAAAGAGCTAGAACTTTAGGATTGCGACTTAATGGTATTAAAAAAACCAGTTTCTCGTAATGGTTCTACAATTATAGGCATAGTTCAAAGAATTAAATATGGGAGACCACAAATCAATAAGGGCAAAAATAAAGACTTGATGAATTTTTTAAACTTTTTAAGGGGATTTTGGCCTCATAATGAACATGAGAGTGCATTTAAAGAGTGAAAAGAGAAAAGTTTGAAGTAAGAGGAGACAATAGAAGATTGAAATTAGGGCAATCAGAAGAGCATGAAAAGGAGAATCTATTGCACTCATTTTGATCCTTTCTCGTATTATATTGAATGCACTCTTATGATTAGAGGCTAATTTCCTATGATTTGGATTTATAGAGCTAAATTTGATTCTATGAAACTCTAAGTTTCAAGGTTTAATTGAAGTACACTTGTTCATTTTACTCTAAACTTTATTTAGTACATGTAGTGGCCTTGCATTTGTTTAAAATCATATGCAATTTTGACTTTTTATAGATCCAAATTAAGCATAAGATTTTAGTAACTAAAATTTTGGTTGAATAGACATATATCTATTGAAAATTTAGCAATAAATAGAGCAACACTATTTTCAATCCTTCTTAAAATAGATTAAGACATATAGTGAACTCATTTAAAAAAATAAAAAATATGGTGAACTAATTAGAAAAATTAGTACTTCTTGTTATTGATAGAGACCAAAAAATGTTTATTCTTGACTGACAAGGAATTTGCATAAAACACATGTTTTTGTTAAATTTTAGTGAAGGTACTACAAATCTACATAAATATTATCATTTAAAATCCCAAAAACTTCTAGTTTTTTTAATAGAAACTAGGATGATTAGCATTAATAATTAATTATCTCAATTTTACTACAAATCTACATATATTATCCAAAACCCTAATACATTTTTCGACATTGCATTTACCTTTATGATAGATTTTATTGATCTTCTTTAGGATGTAAGACGAGAAAAAAGAAAAAAATAAGTATTTCCACATATGCTTAAAAAATTAACTTAAAAGAGATTTGCTAGAAAAACTATATATCAGTTTTCATTTGACTTGAGTGATATTCTTCACACATATTCAATAAGCCTCAAGCAAATGTTCATACTCATTCTAAGTTTACTATTAAAAATTAGATCGAATATTTATCTTGTAGACTTGTGATCATGTGTATTGATCAATTTTTTTATAATTTAAGACTTTTTTCTATGATAAAAAAAAACATTCACGCTATAAATATAAAGATTAACACTATTGTAGTTCAATGCCACATTCAAGATTAACTATCTCACCCTCTTTTTTTTAGCAAGCCTTGCTATCTTAGATGAAGCTTTGATAGATGGTACTGAAAAAATGCACATTTTTATTAGATGAAAGAATTAATTGGATCTAAATAATTGGAAAACTTCATTTTTAAAATGTGGACAAATATAAATACCTCAACTCCTTAGGGAAGAGTTCTTTTGGGTTTAGGGGAACTAATGCAACATTACTAGCACTTCTAGCACATAAACTTATCGCAGGAGTTATGGAAAGAGAAATAATATAAAGTCTTAAACATTTTATATACTGTGTTTTGTAAGGATATAAGCTTATTATTATAGTATTCACCTATTTTTAAAAATAAAAAAAAAAAAACTCATAACAAAATAATAGAGAAAACGTTGCATAAGACTAGCATCTTACTTAAAAAAGTATGTAGTCTCACATGGGTAGGCATCCTCATAGGTAAAATGGATATTTATGAAAAGTCAATGCTATTTAGGAAAGTGAAAATATGATATGGAAGTTTCTCCAAAAAAAAAATTAGAATAGCTTGAAATTAAGTTAGTTAACTTTGAAGATTTAGAGTAAACCTTATGCAGCTTTTACTTGAGTGACAATGACAAAACTCATTTGCAAGGACTCCTAATATGAGAAATTGAAAGTTGAAGAAAAAACAAATCAAAACCTATATAATCAAATGCATTTTATTAAATATAACTTCATATATTATGATACTATTTATTATTTATAAAGTTATAAAAATATGCAAAATAGAGATTCCATTAATATACATGAACTTTTAATTTATAAGGTATTATAATTTAAAATACAATTGAGATTATTCTCTTTTTATTCAAATTTTGCTTGGTAGCAAGTTAATTACCTTTTTTTTTTTTTGAGATTGAGATTAATGCCCATCCTTCGTTGAGGGTTTGTCAGCTATTCTAGCATTTTCCTTAGCTAAAATTATTGTTTCATTTGTATTATTCCTCAAATTTATAACNAATGGATATTTATGAAAAGTCAAGGCTATTTAGGAAAGTGAAAATATGATATGGAAGTTTCTCCAAAAAAAATTAGAATAGCTTGAAATTAAGTTGGTTAAATTTGAAGATTTAGAGTAAACCTTATGCAGCTTCTACTTGAGTGACTGACAAAACTCATCTGCAGGGACTCCTAATATGAGAAATTGAAAGTTGAAGAAAAAACAAATCAAAACCTATATAATCAAATGCATTTTATTAAATATAACTTCATATAATTTGATACTATTTATTATTTATAAAGTTATAAAAATATGCAAAATAGAAATTTCGTTAAGATCCATGGACTTTTAATCTATAAGGTATTATAATTTAAAATACAATTGAGATTATTCTCTTTTTATTCAAATTTTTGCTTGGTAGCAAGTTAATTACCTTTTTTTGTGAGATTGAGATTGATACCCATCCTTCGTTGATGGTTTGGCGGCTATTCGAGTATTTTTCTTAGCTAAAATTATTATTTCATTTGTGTTATTCTTCTATTATTCTTCAAATTTATAACAATCACTTCATCACTTTGGAGTACCAATCATTGTTTTGGATTAGTTTTAATCAATACCNATAATTATTTCATTTGTGTTATTCTTCTATTATTCTTCAAATTTATAACAATCACTTCATCACTTTGGAGTAACAATCATTGTTTTGGATGAGTTTTAATCAATACCATAATGGCTAGGCTCAAGTTATTCAAATTTGTTGTGGAGTTCATTATTAGAGATAAAATCTTGAAGGGTTGGGAAGATGCAGAGCTCAATTGTTATCCAGATAATATGAAAAAAAGTTCATCTAATAATATTTGGATATCATATGACCATAAAATTATGATGTAATATAACAATGACTAAAGCCTAAGAAATAATATATATATTTTGTAGAAATTGTTATGTATTGCTAAAGTTGTTAAGAGTTAGTTATTTGTATGAAAGTCACTCTCTTCAGTGTCCTTAAAGATGGAATAAATCCATCATAAATTAGGTTGTTAAAGCTAACATAAGGTAAGTAAATTGTAATATTAATTTTTATAATAAAACATTCATTAAAGATTATTTCTTTTCCATAACTTAGACTGCATCGTGCATCTGATCTATAACACTATCTTCTTATTCAAAGAAAAACCTTCAAGAAATTAAATCTACCCAAAGTTCTTTAAAAATAAGCATTATCTTAACATTAAGTAGTAGTAGTAGTAGTAGTAGTAGTAGTAGTAGTAATAATAATAATGCTCTATCTTGACATATTTTTCAACAATTTAAGTCCATAGGTACACATAAATTTAAATATTACATGATACATTTACTTTTGTAAATTTGCAAATGTACATTTAGTATTTAAAATAAATGTTGTAACATACATATTTTACTAACTATAAATGAATTTTTCTTGCAAGTAAATATATTTTTTAACTAACTAATTTTATTACATAGTTTTTCAATTTAGAGCCAATCAACAATTGTGTTATTTGGAAGATGTAAGTGTATATAAAGTGTTACTCAGTTCAATCTCAATTGTTATAGTTATTCTATTGTTCAATTCAAAACTCTATGTTATGCTTTATCTATTTTGCCATATTACATTGCGATGTTCTCTGGTGAATTGAATGAAACAGTGACTGTACATATTATGGCATGAATATAGTCTATACATGTTTATAACATATTTGAAGGGAACTCAAACATAATTAAAAAGCTATTCAAATCTTATCTTGGAATGCATTTTTAAACCATAATTGATTAAAATTTGACTATTATTTAAATCTTATTCAAAGTTTGAACTTCTTTTGAGCTTTTTTTACTCGAACCTCCTACAAAATAATATATATTTAAAAGGAATGACCGAATGCTATTAGTCGAGCCCAGACCATTCCTAAAGCACCTAACCACTCGAGTACCACACTCACACATAGAGGGATTCGGACCCCATACCAAAGGGGACCTACACCACCGAAGCTGATGCTTTACCAACTGAGTTGAAAACGCGACACACACACACTATTTTTTTCAGCATGTGCTTGTGCAACCCTTTAAGATGGTAAGATACTGATTAAAAAGCATGGCCAGATAGAGACAAACATAATAAAAAAAATGATAACATAGATGAATTGGTGAAAGATAATAGTTTTGAAATATAATCAAACATAAATAACATAAATAGGCACATAAATCAGGTTAATGGCTTGATAATACATAGCTAAACCTACAATATAATGACATTTTTATTGAGGTCCAAAAATTTTATTAGTTTTTATATCCACCAAAACCTGCTCAAGATGCTGAGTTAGCCCAACTAAATGACACATAATTTATAATTATTGATGGACACAAAAGCTTGCTGACATACCACTGAGGTTGCACATAAATACCCTTTTAACAATGATAGTTTGGGTGAATTCATAATAGATTCTATTTGAATGCTAACATATAAACTATAACTTAGAAATAAGTATGATCTCATAAGTACAAATTAAATAAAGATAAATAAAAAAGCAACTTGGGTCATACTTATGAGGTGCAGAGCCTAACTTGAAGTCTTCTTATATTATGTTATTTTATATTCAATAGAATATATTGTATTTTATTAAAAATTATAATATGTCATGGTATTTGGCAGACCATTTGACTTTTTTTCTCTACATTACTTAGTAAATCACATCACTTGTTACATAGAATTAAAAAAGGAGCATTTACAGCATACATATTTACACACATAGCATTAAAATCTTTAATATCACATAAAAAATAACACTTACCATTTTTTAAGAAAGAAAAACACATCTTAATGTGTCTGTTTAAAAGACCAAAGTGTTATACTTGTAAATATGAAAGTTTCAAGTGTGATATATGCAAAATACATAAGAATTGTGTGTTTCGTATGTAACTTTCGCATTAAGAAATCATATACATCTACAAGAGTTGATATGTAAATGATAAAAGTGTAACAAAGTATTGCATAAGGGTATTGCAAAATTATATAAGCTTACATAAATGAGCAAATAGCAAGTAGACGATTAAGATAAACTTACATGAGGGTTTTGCAAAATTATTGCATCCAGCTTGGTAGCTTCATCATTTCTCCAAAAATCCTATTGCTCCCCAACTAAAGGGAGGGCATGGAAAGATAGGAAGGAGACAACTAATTGGAAGAGATGGGAACATGGCTATCATACCCAGATTGATAAAAATGCCGTCCAAACAATACAGTGAAGTTTCCATTGAGGTTCCCATATTTTCATGTCTTTTGATATCTTCCAGACTGATAGAGAGCATAGAATAGGCAACAACAAGTATTTCTGTAATTTGAAGGAATAGTTAGAGTGCAGAGTACAATAAAAGTTAAGCATAGGCAGCTTGGTATGATTTCTCTCTCAACAAAGCTTTCAAAAAATGCTGAGAGACATCTATTTGAATAAGCACACAAGCTAGAACAAGCAAGTTCTCAACAAAAGATTTAGTTTCATATAAAATGTTCTTAATACTTATTTAATTTCGTAAGTGAAGGTTATTCAGTGTTATATGATAATGCAAAATACAAAGCGCGAAGCGCAATGCGATGTGTAAAGCTTTATTTTTGTTTTAAAGAGTAAAGAATAGAGTGAAGCAGCGCTTTTATAAACCAAAACGCTAATAGGTCATACAAAACTATTAATGTATAAATAAATTTATTAACAATGATAAAATATAAATATGACTTAAAAGTTGATATAAAATTGAAAAAAATATGGTACAATACATAACTTGAAGGCAAATATTGAAGGTAAACCAGCCAATTAAAATTTAGAACAATTTCTAATAATTTACTACCATGATTAACTGCTTAAAAATTACCAAAAAACAATGTAATTAATTCAGCATTTTGAAACGCGCCTTAGCAAAGCAAAGCGAGCATCACATGCTTCGCTTCGCTCGTGAAGTTCGTTGCAAATTATGCTTTTAAAACATTGACATAAATGTAGAGAAACTCGTACCAAAACAACTAAGAACTCAGCGGAAACTCAAAAGCAAACTTTTATTAATATAAAAATAGCGCTACAACATGACATAACTGGAAGGAACAATATAATGACACTACGCTCCGGTTAAGGTCGGAAGAGAGGACCCGGGGTGGTGGTGGCGGCGTTGGCATAGTGTGGGGACCGGGAAGGGTTGGAGGTAGCGGGTAGGTTAAAAAAGGGGGATTTGGAATGAGGGATGGTGGCTGACTTGATGATTGGAGGAGTGGGGCGATAGGGAAAGTGGTGGGAAAGGCAAGGGGAGGTGTTGGGTGCTGATGGGGTTGACCCGAACAACAAGGAGGGCTGCCTGGAAAGGCCGGCGGGAAGCAGGTTGGTGGCTGTAGGGCTGGACAGCAAGGTCCGGTGGCTGGGGAAGGGAGGACAGGGTGCTGATAGGTGGATGGGAGGGCTGGAAGTGGGCGGCAGCACAGGGAGAATGTGTCGGGGGTGGCCGGCGGCTAGAGATAAGGGAACGGGAGGAGTGGAAAAGGGGTTTGAGGAAGATACAACACCGCCTCGGACTGTATATGACTAGAGCACCACCACTTCCTCGGATACAACCCTAAAACATGGAAAACAACTCCACACAGGAATCTGGAATCTGAAAACAGAAAAAAACTAAGCCCTAATTCTCTAAAAACAGTAATATATAGACTCCAGTTGGAAGAGAAAATGAAAGAAATAGAAAAAGAAACTCTCACTCAAAAAGAAGGGATGGTGAGGCAGGAATATGCCAAAAAAAAAACCATTAAAGACCTTCCATACAGAGAAGAGCGCATAAGAATGGGAGGGGCGGTAGTTCTACCGTCCCTCTCCAGATTCCTTCCGTTACTCTCCAAAAATCACGAGATTTCTTCCTAGACCGCATACCTGCCTTCCGTCCCTCTCCAGAGGTCGCGAGACTCACACCTAGACTGGTCCTTTGGATCGGTTAAGGTGTGTGAGAGTATTTGCAAGCCAGTTCAGCCGGCTGGCGCTCAGCGCCCTGCATTAGAAACACAACTACACTCATAATAATGTAAAGAAACATAAATAACAATTGAAGACAATATTTGGCTTCGGTTCAGGGAAAGGTAACATTTATTTTATTTGGGTCCATAGGAATACAAAAACCAAAATAAAATATCAAAAACCATAATAAAGTTATCTCACATCATCAAATAACTTTCATTGAAATCTCATGAAGGAAAAGAAGAATAATGAGATCCTTTAGCCAAGTCCAATTGCTAACAACCCCAAGGCAATTAATAAAGAGATCCGAAGTTTCACCAACATGAATGTGCCATAAAGCCTTAACAACAGTAAAATTGGTAGTAATCTGCACATAAGAAATAGGACTAAGAAATGTGTACATAAAAATAGACTGCTCCAAGTAATGTACGTAAACTAGATAAGACATAAAAGTTAAAAAAAGTAAAATAAAATATTTCAAGAAAACTGAGCATTTAGTGGAAAGAAGGTTACTAGTAAATATTATCGACAAACAGGAACGAAGAACATGAACATAGCTGAATTGATAAAGCAAAAAGCTAGTAACACCTAATTCTCCACATTACTAAGAGACCCAAAGCACATTTTATACAGAGGCTTTATAAAGGAGAACAAAGATGAGAACAAAAAACCTGTTAAGGATAAAAATCCATCCTAATATTTTCAATCATAACATATGAAAAAATAAACCAAGTATATTAGAATAAATAAACAGAAATAAAAAAAGATAAGTCCATTGTCTTACCCTGGTGGTAAAGCATATAAATCTATAATATCACTCAAATAAATCATAGCAGCTTTGAAATGGAAAAGGAAAAAAAGATTGAAAACTTGGAAAGATAAAATTCAGGCCTTTACCTATCCAATTATATCAATTCAAAAACATGCTAACTCTAATAAGATAACAAAATCAATATAAAACACACGAAATAACAATTGTCCTCCAGACAATAAGGACAGTTGGCGAACAAACATTTTAGAAGCAGCAGAAAATTAAGAGATTCATATAGTTGCAAAACAGAAACAAGATAAAGGTGAGCCATAATAGGTTACTCCTTCCCATTATGGACATTATTGAAGTAAATAACACCAACACAAGTAAATAAACCAAGAACATAAGCGTGTATCTCCTCTTCTCATCACAGCTAGCTAATTTGTCACATAAAATGTCAATGCAGTTTTTCTTTTTATTATTCCAGCCCAACAAATAAAGAATATTAGATTGGAAGAAATTACTAAGAGAGAGTTATTCCATCTTATTACATATCCATACATAGTAAGTTGATAACGACAATATTCTTCATATGAGAAATATACAGTCTTAGAAAGATGTTATGAAAAAAGAATGGAAAAATATTGTCCAATATGAGAGCCCAAATCATTACAAAAAAAAAAATTTCCCTTCATAGATCTCAGATAAGTGAGACCACTTTTTTCTAAGGTAATCGAGGGGGTGGGAATATTAAAAGCATAGAAAACTTTCTCGTTTATTTTGCCCCTTTCTTTGCTAACCAATCTCCATAAATATTCCCTTCTCTATTTATATATGTAATTATGAATAAACCATAGATGGAAGGTCTTGTGTATCACATAGAAGATAAAAAACGCTAGCATTAACTTGACCCATTTTATATTGGCAAGGGCTAAAACAAGGAAAAAAAAAAGTTTGACCCAGAGTTCATGAATAATAAAACTGTTAAGAACAGCACCAATTTAAATTTAAATTTTTAAACCCAAAGTGAACAAAAGATAGCAAAATTTCTAACATAGCTAATGTTTGCTTTTATATTACTGATTCATGTGTACAACACTAAGACGACACATAAGAAAATATGGTCAATCAAGGAATAAAGACTGAGTAAAAGTATCGCCCCAAACAAATTAAACAACAAGGACTAAAATTATATATGCTGGAAATTACCCAAATGATCGAACTAGAGTGGTGAGCAAAAGAGAAGGCAGACCATTAGCTAACAAAGGATGAGATTTTTTAGGTGGAAAATCTATATGACTAAGGCATTGAGTTGAATTTCACCTATGATAAGTTAATTGGCTAATTTTTTAAAATCAAGCAAGGAATTTATTGTATTTCAATGATATACGATCAGAGGTGGCCACTATATTTATCTTAAAAACCTAAAGATTCTATTTTCTCTACATAATTTACCTACCTTCAGTGATAGATTTAATATAAAGAAATTATCAATGCTATCTGAATCTGAAAATGGACTACACGTTGTTCACAATTGCCTCTAACATGCAATACATCCATTGTGGCATTTTGCTCGCAAATTTATTCTCAAACTCTCAATTTTGAAGAGAACTCCCGAACTATGAATCGGTGACTAGAAATTAATAGCCATTATGATGGAGTACATGACAATTTATGAAAATAAAAATACCAATATTATAGTTTAAAAAATAAATTTAACATAATATCATGTTTGCATCCAAACCCGACATAGGGGATTTGGTTTAAGCAGATGAAAAAAAATATAAAATAAAACAAACATGATAATAATAATAACTTTAAGAAAAAAAGTTAAGAGAGAGCATTTGTTTAGCACTTGCAATCTACATTTTCTTCTGTGTCAAAACCTCTTTGGTGCTCTTCAATGGCTGCTTTCAAGTGAATCTTTAAAAGCCCTAGAAGATTGTTACCAAAATCTACACTTGGTCCCTCCGAAAGTCTCTTAATTCGTCCAATAATATTCTTTAAATATGGGTGCATGATCTCTTCCGATCATGAAAAATTAGAACAAAAATAAAACTGACGCCCCATTGGTAATTAAGCACCATAATCTAGCGCCTAAGTATTGAGATCTTTGCCTTGGGCACCCTCATGCTACAGCTTAGCACCTATGTGCTAGGATTAAAAGCCTAGACGCTAAGTTCTCAGTTTTAAGTCTTGCCCTAGCGACTAGACGCTAGCCTATATGTTAGACTGAATCAGGAACTTAGGCATCCTTGCTGCTCGGCTTGGCATCTTAGTGATGGGTCTGGTGCCAAGACGTCAACACATGCTCCACCTCTGTTTCAATCCAAATTGCACTGATTGTGCCATGCTTTTCTCTAACGACTGAATTAGGGGTGTCAAATTTTGGCTTGACATACCAACTTGAGCCTAACTCCACTCAAAATGTTTGAATTAGGGGTTGAACTGATTAAATTTCGGGCAAGTTCAAATTTGAAATCTGAACACATTTAATTTTTTTAAGTAATATTTCTGTATACCGGTTTATACAAAATTGAGCACCAACCCAAAGTTAACCCGAATTTGACCTACCAACTCGAAATTAACTTGAATTTATCCTAAAGTTGACTCAATATTGATCAAAATTTAACCCTAATAGATGATATGAATATGTTAAACATTTTACATATGTCGAATTTGGGTGAGATAGATTGAAGGTGGACCGGGTTCTGGTTAGAATTTCTTGCCTATTTAATATTCAGGTCAAGTAGCTTTGAGAGAGATCAATTTTGGCTCGGACCTGAAAACAACCTACGTATCTGATTTGACACCCCTAAGTTGAATGATTTAAATGTGCATATTTTCTTCCAATTTTTACTCTCTTTTTTTTTTTGCTAACTTATAAGGTTCAAAGTTGAATCATTAATGCAGTAAAATTTATCAAATATCATGCACATATACATGAACATTTTAACTAAAGTGGTAAAATATATGTAAATTACATTGTTATCAACCTCTAGCGTGAAACATGTCATATACAATCCAAACATTAGCAATAATATCACATCATTAAAAAATGAACAGTCTCTTCAACAAAGCAACAAAAAACATTCAGAAGAAAGATATAAATGCTTTCTTCAATGAAATCCAAAGATATGAATTCTCTTATAAATTTCCAACATATTTTTTAGGCTAATGCTTAATTAAACCATCAAATTACTTGCTATATTTTCCACATAAAGAGCAACTAATTAAGCTAATTTATTTTCATTATCCTCCATACAATATAAGATTATTGCTGCCTGATTCACTTTAAAATAAAAATACTCTGAATATAAACACAATTAAGACTATTTCTTAGTTCAAACCAAGTTTCAATATACTTAATTCTTTAAATGGAGCAAAAAATGTTTAATCAATGATCAAAATAAGTTTGAATAATGTCTGAACTATGTTCAATCATCAGAAAAGATTCAAAACCCAGTTTGAACCCTTTTTATCATTAATCAATCCTAGTTCAAAATTGTTTCTTCAATCATCAATTAGGTTCCAAGCCATTCCTTATTAAAATGTTCTCAATTTTCTTGCTTAAAATCAATATAAAGCATATGAATCATTATAAAATCACTTTGAATATATGCTACAACTTTATCCAAACAGATCAAAAAGTTGACCCCTGATTGTTGAAGACTTTTAAACAACTCTGCCTGATTCAACAACACTATTGCAGTCTCATTATCCTAGTGTAAGACAAAATATCGAACAAAAAGATAAAGAAACAAACAATGGTTATAAGAGGAAATAACAAGAAGTGTATGGAGTAGTTAGGTACAATGTTGCTAAATGTTTCGAGCCAGATATAGTTTAACATGTTTATAGGCAAACTAAATATACATATGTCTAAAAAAAGCTTTTGAGAAAATTTAGCTAGATAACATATAGCAAGAATATTTGACCAATTCCATAAATTATGAGGCAAATAAAGTCAAGTTTTACTTTATTTATTACAAAAACTAGAAGGGAATGACATTCAATAAGTTGAGATAATATGATTATTAAAGAATTGGTAAATTGAAGAACCAAACTGACTCAGTTAGGGTTGGCTAAAATTTGGTACATTAACTAATCACATTCAATTCACAAGTCATTTATCAAGTTGTTTGAATTCCCTCACCAATCTAATCGAATGTATTTAGAATAATTTCTCATTTGTGATATCCTATTAATTTGAATTCATTATTTAATCTAATTTATGAAAGCTCACATGTATATGCTTATATACAATTTAATGTTCAAGGGGAGTTTTGATTCATCCAGATAGATTTTAGTTATTAAGAACCAGTATCAAATAATAACAGTTATCAATTTATTAACAATAAAATATACATGTAATGTGTAATAACACACATTTTCAAATCATTTCACATTAATCATAGAAACAACATTCTAGTAAATATACAAGACAGATGGCATAATGATTATTTGATGAGCAATAATTTTCAGAATATCTTTTGTCAGCATCCATGTCTTTTTATGCTTACATGATAGAAGAGAATATTTTTTGCATTTAAAAAGTATTACATTATAATAAATAAATAAATAAATATATCATAAGAAATTATATATAAGTATGAGAAATATTTGTCATATTTAAGAGAGAAACTCCGCTGGCTGTCAAGCCAAACAAAATCTATAAAGCATTTGACATCAAGCAGAGGAAGAAAGCATCATTAGCTCATGATCAAAGTAAACCCACAATCTATTATAATGAGGAGCATCGTGGGGTTTGGCTGAGAGAATTCCCCTCATTCCTAAAGCAAGAGAGGCGTATCATTATGTTTGGTTTTGAGGAGCCGAGCCGAAAGAGAACTGAAAAGAACATGGAGATGAAAATGGTAGGGAAATTAGATTAAAATATATTTCGCCTCATTTATTTAGTGGAGAAGAAACTATATGAAAAAAAAATTATTATTATATAATAAGTTATAAATTAATTTTTTATTTCTTATAAAGGGCATCCTATTCACAATGATGACCAACGAATTTATCTTATCTTTCAAAGAAGGTTGGGTAGAACATTAAAAAATGGACAATACGTTTCTAACATGATTTGAGTAAATCCATAGCATTTGGTAGTTTGAACATTTTCTGAGGTCATTACATGCACTCAGCAAGAATAATAGAATAAAGAACATTGCAAATAAAAAAAATATGTGAAACAATACAAGCAAAATTAAATTAGTTGCTTTTATTGCTTATGAAATTAAGTTTATTCTTTACTAGTTCTATGCTAGTCAATATTGTTAACACACATCTATTATAACATAAATACCGAACCAAACTCAAAACTGCACAAGCTGATGAGTTAATAGACATGCCAATTTGTTTGAATGATTCGATCAAAAGTCTTCTAGATGCAAGAAAAAAATAAGTTTAAAGTTTTTGTAGATGTATCACACAATGTAATTTTTCATTCTTGCAAAAGCCAATTTAGAGTTACTGCTATTTTGTCTGTCAATTTCAAGCAGCTTTGGCTGCAATAAATTTACCCAGTTGGTGAAGCTGTCTACAACTTGATTTTTTTTCCTTCTGTTCCTCATATCAGAGAAAGAAATTCAAGGTTTGCTAATCCAAGTAGAGTGATTCCAGACCTGTTCTTTCAGGTTAAAGATGCCATAAACTAGTCTATCGTTCGAAAAATTTTGGCTCTCCATGAACATTAGAGAAGAACTGAAGACCAACTCCATATCATAGAATGTGATTGCACCCTACATAGCAAATAAAAATTCCAGCTCTATTAGCATTTCAAGTAAAACAACAAAATCACTACGAAATCCCAAGGGTAGGAACGCATTTGTTTTTTCTTTTTTAATTATTGTTTTAATTTCATATTATTTATGTTTTTGTTTGAAATGAAATATATTAGATTGCCGATAATTATTTTTAAGAAAATAAAAAACACAAAGTTTTTATGGGTAGCTTTAAAAATAAATTGATTTATTTTAAAAAACACAACATAAAAACATACAAAAAAATACACAAAACACATTAAAAAAAATGTAAAAACAAAAATGAAAAATAGAAAACTAAATTGATCCCAAACAGGCCCTTAAGCACTTCGATATTTATCTGTTTGTGGAGGTAAGACAGTTTAGTTGATAAAATTGATGGGAGTTGTTACCAAAGTTCTAAGATCAAATCAGCCGATGATACTATATTAGAAAATTGTCCAATGTTGGTAATGCTAGAATAGAAAATTATCCAAGCAAGCAAACACTAGAAGATAAAATAAAAGTAGTTAAACAATTATACAAATTCGAAAGACAAAGGATGACTAAGGTCACAGTAAATAGCCCAAAATAATAAAAAGCCTGAAAACGTTGCAAGATGCTAATGTCCCAAAAAAAATAAAACTATAAAAATATTTTGGTCCCACAATAGGATGCTCAGTCTTGTCTAATTTAATGATTAGCCACTACATTTCAAACCTTGTATTTTTACATTTTACTTGTTTAATCACTTTTGTTCTGGATTTTAAGATTAAGAGTTGCAAAATAAAGAATACTAGAACTCATCATCATAGAATTAAATGGAGAAATTTAAAAAACACAAATAAAATTATTTTTATGAAATTCAATATTTCAAAACTTGGGATATTCATGAAGAAGCAAATGTTATGTGGGGGGTAAAGTAACAAACATTATTAAACAAGTAGCAAAAGATGTGCTCGAAGAATCAAAAGAAAAATTTTTTATAAATAAATATAGTTGGTGGTTGAATAATAATGTGCAAGAAAAGATAAAATATAAGAAGTTATATTATAAAAATTGGTTTAAATATAAAAGCTTAGAGAACTCAGAAAAATATTAAACGGCCCGCAATGAGTCTAAAAGAACAATCTGTGACGCTAAAAATTCTGTTTTTAATGATCTTTATAATAAATTGGATACTAAAAAGAGTGAAAAATATATGTATAAACTAGCCAAACAAAGAGAAAAGAAAAATAAAGATTTAACTCAAGTAAAGTGTATTAAAGATGAAAATCAAAAAGTACTTTTCTTAGAAAAAGATATTCAACATAGGTGGGTGAGTTACTTTGATAAACTTTTTAATGAAGTTTCTGAAAATACGATCGACCTTAGTGATCTTAATATCATAAATAATAATAAAACGTTTCATTTTTACCGTCGCATTAGTAAAAAAGAAGTTGAGGAGGTTTTAAAGAGAACAGGTGGAAAGTCTGTAGGACCTGATGATATCCCAATTGAAGTGTGAAAATATTTGGGAGATTTTAGAGTTTCTTGGCTTACTAAACTCTTTAATATTATTTTAAAAACTAAAAAGATGCCTGAAGAGTGGAGGAAGAATATTTTAGTCCCCATTTTTAAGAATAAAGGGGATGCACAAGAGTGTGCAAATTATAGAGGAAGTAAGTTGATGTGTCATACTTTAAAGTTATGGGAGAAGGTAATTGAATATAGATTAAGACGCATCACAAAGAATTCTCATAATAAATTTGGATTTATGTCGGGCAGGTCTACTATGGAAGCTATACATTTATTGAGATTTGATGGAGAAGTTCAGAGATAATAAGGGGAGAATCTACATTTGATTTTTATTGATTTAAAAAAAAGCTTACGATAAGGTTTCAAGACATATCCTTTGGAGAGTTCTTGAGAAGAAAGGTGTTGGTATGACTTATATTTAAGTCATTAAAGATATGTGTACTAGAGCAGTTACTTGTGTTCAAACTGAAGAAGGATTGACCAAATATTTTCCTATTTCTGTTGGATTACATCAGGGATCGGCTTTAAGCTCATATCTTTTTGCTTTAGTTATGGATAGTCTTACTGGACATCTAGAGGAGGATGTACCTTGGTGTATGCTTTTTGCTAATAATATCTTTCTTGTGGATAAAACAAGAGAAAAAGCTAAGGAAAAACTTGAATTATGGAGGTCTACATTGGAGCCTAAAGGCCTTCATTTTAAGTAGAACTAAAACTGAATACATGGAATGTAATTTTAGTAGTAATACCTCTAGTGACAGAAGTGTGACTTTGGGTGATCAAATTATTAAAAGGGGTGAACGATTTAGATATCTTGGGTCCATTGTTTAAAGGTGGTGATTATAGATGGGGATGCTATTAGTAGAATTCAAGTTGGTTGGTTGAAGTGGAGGAATGCTTCGGGCCATAGATGGGGATGTTAATAATAGAATTCAAGTTGGTTGGTTGAAGTGGAGGAATGCTTCGGGTAAAAGTTGTGAATGATTTAGATATCTTGGGTATGTTGTTCAAAGCGATGGTGATATAGATGGGAGATGTTAATAGTAGAATTCAAGTTGGTTGGTTGAAGTGGAGGAATACTTCGGGCCTTTTGTGTGAAAGAAAAGTACCGCTTGGACTTAAAGGAAAATTTGGAGGAATGCTTCAGGCCTTTTGTGTGATAGAAAAGTACCGCTTAGACTGAAAGGAAAATTTTATAAGATGGGTGGTGAGACCTGCAATGCTCTATGGAGCTGAATGTTGGCCTTTAAAAGAGAAGCATAATAACAAGTTAAGTGTTACCAAGATGAGAATGATTAGGTGGATGAGTGGCTTGACACTTAGAGACAAAATGTGAAATGAATATATCTGTGATAGTGTTGGTGTAGCTCCTGTGACAAACAAAATTAGAGGAAGTCGTCTTAGATGGTTTGGTCACATTAAATGTCGACCATCTGATGATCTGATTATGAGAGTAGATGTTTTAGATTCGACTTGTGTTAAAAAAAGCAGAGATAGACCTAAGAAGACTTGGTTTATTGTATTAAAAAAGATCTTAATTTACTAGAACTAAATGAAAATATGACACTAAGGGACTCAATAATGGTTAAAAATGATCTTAATTTACTAGAACTAAATGAAAATATGACACTAAATAGGACGCAATGGTGGAAAAAGGATTCATGTAGCCGACCCCACGTAGTGGGATTAAGGCTTTGTTGTTGTTGTTGTACTTGTTTAATCACTTTTATTTTATATAGTAGATAAGTAGAGTTTTAGAAATCCAATAAAAGGACAAGCATAAGGAAAATTAAGAAAGTGCTACAATTTTTTAATTGACATAATTTTATCATTCTATAAGAATTAAAAACTTTTACCAACTTGCTCACCCCTTTCCCTGTCTCTGCTGAGCTTGCCAAGTGGATGTTGGAGTTTGCTGCTTTAGCACTGCTGATTTTGATGAAGGAGTTCTTAACACCTTTTATTATTTCCTACCCATATGACATTCAGTACTTCCCACTCTTATGACAAACTACACGCTTTGTCTTAGCCCCCGAACTTGTAAATTATTGGCGTGGCAATGAGTTTAAGAAGAATTACATGTTTTGACTTCCCAGTTTTAATTTAATGATTTATCTCAGTGTTAAATTGGAAAGAAAATTAAGGAAATAAAACTTAAGTCGGGAATGTAGTGGAAAATATCATATGCATTTGGGCAATTCAAACAAAATGGACATCCATCAACCTTCTATAATGGCTTTCTAATACAAGTATGATCTATATTTATGGTGGGGGAAAAAATCAATACGCATGCCTTTTTTTTTTTTTGGAACACTTTGAAAGAAAAAATAATCGCTAGAAACAAAAGGGTGCTCTACTGTAGAGTCATAATGTAAATTTTAACAAAAATAAATGAGTATTTGTAAATAGAAGAGGAATTTAAAATCCCAATTTCTTGTCAATACGTACTTATGACCTATATTTTAAAGAGTTAAACCTCCCTATTAAAGCTGTACTCCAAATACTGATATTCCATTAAGGTGAAAATACTGTACAGACTTATCCACAAAACCCTTCACAACAGAAAACTTTCAATTTTAACAATATGATTACCTCCTACTTCAAATCCAGCCTTCCTTCTTATGCTCACAAAGTTTTTATCCAATATTCGTCTAAATCACATTCCGTAAAATGCTCTCCTCTCTTCTTCTACCAAGCTAGTGACTTATCTAATATGTGTAACATCTTCAACTACATGCTAAAAAGAGATTGCATCTCCTAGAACACGGCGGCCTCAGAATAAGCCTCTCATGGTTTCTCTGAGAGGATAGTTTACACCTACAAACTTATGTTGAAAGAATAATATGGCAGAATATGTTTAGTCAACTAGGGTCTATTCACTGTATTTTAGAACTATGACAAAAAACCTAAAATTTTTCCTTAATATTTGAAACAATCAATTTGTTTAGGCAACAAAACACTAAACATCTTAAACAAACAGTACTTAGTTTAAGTTATTTGTTCTCAATCTACAAAAGGGAAAACAAGGCCAGCAAAAATTAGACAAACGAAAAATGATATGAGAACATAGAATTGGCTTACTCAAAACACAACAAAACCCAAAAAGTATGGCTAACCTTAACCGTAGCCTTCTTAGAGACATAATCAATTAACTCAAAAATAAGGTAACACAAAAGTTTCCTTACCCAAATTATAAGCAAAATATATTTCCATCGGCACTGTAACCAAGCTTCAATGAAATTTCCAACCAGGAAAACAGTATAATGAACCTTTGATAATTTGCTAAGAGCATCATCAAAGAAATTTGGAGGAACAGTGAGCTGTTTGTCATCCAAATTTATCAAATATAATCTCTTAATACCAATTTCTTTAACTCGGCAGAGGAATGGGAATAGGCTCCCATGAAGAATCACCAAAATCTCATATGTATGGATTCAGCCCTATTAGAACAAAAAAAGCTGCAAGGGCTCGTGGGAACAAGCAATCATGTTGTTGCATGATGCAAAAAAATGATGACAGGAAAGATGAAATCACCAAAAATCTCCACATGAGCATGAGCCATTACTAAATTTATGGAAACGGACAGCATCCCTTACAAGAATATCCCGTCCAGTTATCTTAGATATAATCTTGGTGGCAATATGGCAATCCGTACAAACTCTAAGATTCTTGAATACTCTTATAGGAAACTCATTTGGTAGGAATATCAAGCCAAATGCAATGGCAAGTTTCTCACTGTGGTGGCCAATCATAAACCTCTTCTCATAATCTGAGACATCATGCAAGACATTGCTAGTATCTGGCATGTAACCTTCTTCATCCATCTTCAAACCAAGCCTTTCTAGTTCAGCATAGATTTCTTTTGAATTAGAGTGTGATTGATCATCGGCTGAAAAGATATGAATCTTGTTATTGTACTTAATCCAACTGCAACCTGGCTCCTTCTTCACCCCCTTATCTCTCATTGTCTTTCTTATTTGAGCTACTTCCTCCCAATTTCTTTTTGATGCATGCATATTCAAAAGAAGTAAATAACTCGCAGGATTTTGTGGATCCAATTCAATTAGAGACTCAGCTGCCCATTTTGCCATCTCAATGTTACCATGAACCCTGCATGAGCTTAGCAATGTAGCCCAACCAATTGCATCTGGGCGGCAAGGCATCCTCTTGATGAAATTCATGGCCTCTTCCAACCTTCCTGCTCTACTAAGAAGATCAATCATGCAAGTATAATGATCAATAATAGGAGAAATTTGATGTTCATTTATCATTGAGTTAAAATAATAGTATCCTTTCTCCACCATCGCTGCTCGGCTACAAGCTGACAATACACCAATAAAGGTAACACCATCAGGCTTGACACCATTACCCATCATTCTCTCAAAAAGCTCGATTGTCTTTTTGGCCTTCCCAATTTGGGCATATCCTGAGACCAATGCAGTCCATGAGATCTCATCCTTGGTAGTCATTTCATCAAATAATCCATGGGATTCCTCAATATTACCACACTTACCATATAGTGTAATTAAAGCATTTGAGACAGTAATGAATGACATCAGCCCTAAGACAATAACTTGACAATGAAGTTGTGCTCCCTCCTCTATGCTTGCCAAATTAGCACAAGAGCTTATTGCACTCCCAATAGTGAAATCATCAGGCTTAATACCATGCCTTTGCATTTGAAGAAAACTTACAATAGCTTCCTCATAACATCCATTCTGACCATATCCCACAAGCATGGTTGTCCAAGTAATAAGATTTTTAACCTTTGTCACCTTGAAAACCGACTCAGCCAATTTTATACTCCTACATTTGGAATACATATCAACAAGTGCACTGCCAACAAATACATTGCCATCTAAGTGAGTCCTAATAATGAAAGCATGAATCTGTTTTCCATGGTCAAATGCCGAAAGAGCACCACAAGCAGTTAAAACACTGCCAAATGTATATTGATCCATGTTCACACCAGCATACCTCATTTCTTTAATCAAGCCAATAGCTTCAAGCTCAAAACTATTGTGAGTAAGACCAGTAATCATGGTGGTCCAAGAAATTGAGTCCTTCTCCCTCATCCTTGCAAACAACTTCTTTGCTTTTGCAACCATGCCACATCGAAAAAAACCCATGAGCATACTATTGTGAATAACCAAATTCTTCTCCTTGACCTCTTGAAAAGCTAACCATGCCTCAGATACTAGCCCAATCTTAGAATACATATCAACCAAAGGGCTACCCACAAAGACATGAGATCCAAGCCCATGTTTTATTCCTTGACAATGAACCTGTATACCCAATATGGAAGAGACCACAGTTGATGAGATGATTAACATAGTGGAGAAAGTGATTCGATTTTGCATGGCATATCCTTCCCTCAGCATAAACTTGTAGGTGTCAATTGCCTTCTCGGGGAAACCATGAGAGGCATATCCTGAGATCACCGAGTTCCAGGAAATACAATCTTTTTCTGGCATGGAGTTGAAGATGTTTAACATCTCAGATAAATGACCGGACTTGGCAGAACAAGCGAGGAGAGCATTCCATGAGAACAGATTTCGACAAGGTATTTGGAGGAAAACTTTAAGAGCATAAGATGGGAGATTGGATTTGGAATAGGAGGTGATAAGGCTATTGAAAAGGAAAGTATTATTGCAGTGAAGGGTTTTGAGGATAATACCGTGGAGTTTTTTCACCTCGACTAGATGTTGAGGTCTAGAGTACAATTGTAGTAGGGAGGAATAACTCTTTGAAATTGAGGTCATGAGTATGTACAGACAATGACTTGCGACGTTAAAATCTCTCTTTGATTCATAAATATCCCTTTATTATTGCTCCAAATATGTTGTTATGACTCTGCACTGATACGGCAAGGAACAGCGAACGGAGAACGGCGGCAGGTCTTTTCCGGCCGAAGGGGAGGCGGCGTCGGCGAGGGATGCGGGAGTTGACTAGGCATCATGCGGCTGCGTGAAATGGGAGCCCCTCCTGTGTCGTGAGATCACGCCTGAGAGAAAGGGAATCCGACCGCTGTAGGAGGCTCGCCCGCAGCGTTTTGGCCGGCGGGAACACAAGCAGGCGAAGGAGGCGCGTCGCGCGAGCAAGAGAGGAGCGGCTAGGGTATTTGTTTTTATTTTAATTTTAATTTTTCTTTAAGTTTAAATGTCTTGAATTACATGTTATTGTCGTGCAATATGGGTGTTCTTCCTACCGTCAACTCTTTAGAGTCCCCAATCATCATAGAAAATAGGTTCAATAACTCTTTTTCTAATATGTACAACCCATGAAGGAAAACAAACTAAATTGCAATTAGAATAATATCTTGTGTGTAAGAAACTAGTAGTAGGGAGCACTCAATCCAATCATGTAGAAAATTGGAATAACTAAGGTGATATTAACCCGAGAAAGACCTACTCACTTGGATTTACCTCTAACTCTCGGTTGAGGGAAAATCAATTTTCTATGGAAGACATAAGAATGAATATGGGGAATCAAATACATAGTCATGCTTCAACTATAAGTAAAATAAAAACATAATTAGGGTAAATATCCAACATTTTAAGTCAAAGACTCAAATATATGTTTCCAAGTAACACAGAGGTGAGCCCAAATTAGCAATGAATAACGTGAAACCACTAAACTTAGAAATGGAAAGGAGATTAGAGACATCACTATGAAGAGGAGTTGTTCTATTGAATTTCATCTTATATCTTAAAAACCAAGTGAGAACCTAGCCATGGACGTAGGAAAGCCTAACTCGCCTCTTAGAAAGGTACAAGAGAGGCCACCATTAGCTTTTCCTTAAAGGTTGCAGAAACAAAAGCTAAATCAATAGTTTTATAGGTTTCTAGAGGTTTTCAAAAAGCTCTGCATCTAAATCCAATTTGCTAAAGCCTTAGAACAAATGATTAGCTTTGCAAAATTCATGAAACACCCTGAGAAAAAATGTAAGCTTGGAGAATTTAATGGAAACAGTGCATATAGGGAGATAATACCCCTTGTTTATCTGAGTTACTCTCATCAACAACATCCCTATAAGAACTTAGTTTATTTGACCAATTAGAAAGTTAAAAACACTTTGTATATAGGAATTCTAGTTGCTGATTAGAAGAACAAGTAGTTTAACACATAATCACTTAGTGGAATAGACATATTGCAAGTTGAAGATAGTAACATAGATAAGAGGCTAGAAGAATCCTAGAAAACCCTACATGGTTAAGCCCCCTTAACAGTAATATGAGTTTCCAACACTTCTGATAACCAAAACATGTGATAAGGAGGACATGTCCCTAGTTATCAACAATAATAAGAGGATCTTATAGGAATACTTTGATGATTCACATAATTTGAAATACATGAGCATGAATTTTATCACCTCTCAAAAACTCTAAAACCTATTTATGTTTTCTCCCTTTGAGGATTTAAGAAACTTTTCACTTTCTACAAATATGAAACCCTTCAAACTAGACTTAGAGGCTTAGCAAATTAGAACTTTGCTAGTTAGAAAAATTGATAATTTTTTTCACGAGATCGACGCGCGGACTCTACTACGATAGGTTACTTGAGTGATATGTATATTTGCATAATTGTTACTTGTTTTATAACAATTTCTATTATCAATGACAAACATGATCTATAAGTGCATTGTCTTGCATGCATGTCATTCTATTGTACTTTATTGATATAATGCCTAAAGAGACTTCTCCACTTTTTTTATATGAGTCATATTAATATTGTAAAACATTTTTTTTTTTTGTTATTACATTAAAATATTGATGTTTCAATGTTTTTTTTAGATCAATAATGAATAGTTGTGATAGACAGCATAAGAAAAAAAATAATTGCTTCTATTGTGTGCTTAATATATGAATAGTATACCACATATATTTAATCCTTGCACGATATATGCATATATCATAGACAAATCGATAGGAAAGTTACTTTATGGTCATCTAATAAGATTTCATAACATATTTTGTATGAAACAAGAAGTTTTTCTTGATTTATTGGAGAAGGAATATTAAAATCATGACATCCATGACTTTCATGATGACATCAAGAGAGGTGCTAGTTATGCCTTTGTATATTTTATCACATAATAGTTAATTAGTACAATGATGGGGTGATTCCAAAACTCCTCAAAACCAATGAGTAGGCATTTTTTAGTTGGGTTGGATGCTATGATTAGTGTATCTTCAATGATCATGACATTCAAAGACTTAACATTTCAAATGACGCCCAAAGAAATTTTGCATGATCCCCGATATATGGCATATTTTAAGATAAATTATAGTATTCATTTTTTTATAAATTATATATTATGCAATCAATCATTATTAATATCTTAGTTAACAAATAAAGGATTGCATTGGTGGAATTGATGAAACATATGCTAATGCACAAGTTTCTAATAGTGAAAATGTTGATGCATCGGGCATTATATGGTTCGCCAGCATAGAATGTTATGACTACATGCGATTTTAGTATGTATTTCGCATATGTGATAACTAAATGAGAAGGTAGTGCACATGTCATATCTTTAATTTTATTGTGTGAATTACACATTACAATTTTCCATTGCTACCTCTAGGTAAGCATGCATACAAAAAAAATTGTCCAACTTTTTTAATACATGTTTTAATGGTTTTATTCTACATATGAAAGGATTATCTTGTTTCTATTAGTTATCCTTTATAATGTAGGTTTCTAAAGCCATTCCCTGAGATAAAATATCACATCTTTGTAGCCAAGTAATTCGGTGAAGAAAAGAATTGATTGACAAATGAATTTCATATTTACATAGCGTTATTGAGAGAACATTTGGTGTTTGGAACAAAATATTTTATGCTTTGAGATATGCATGCATATCTTTTTAAAATATAGGTGAAGATAGCGCCTTCAATAATGACTCTTCACAATTATATCCATTTACATCCTTCAACATCTGACTTTGATTTTAATAATGCTAAAGAGAATCAATCAACATACTAGTACTACTTGGGACAGTCAATATCACAAAATGCTTGTGATATAAGTGACTGTGGCATGTGGATCGAGGAGGGTGCTAGGGATATGATAAATATGCATTAATTAATTAGTGATTATTATATGTCATCATATAAAGACATATTATTAATCTCATTACGTTGACAAATTTTTCAATGCACACACACAAAATGTGTGGATCATTTAATAATTTATTATGTTTTTTTTTTTTTATGAGCATGTTGTATTTTATCTCACTTAGATGGTCTCCTCGGCAGTCGTAGGCATGTTATATGTTTTTTTTTTAATTTTTTTAGTTTGGAGGTCTGAGATATAAGATTTTAGGGGTTCTTCTGGATGATCTTAATGTTGTTACAGTTTCGGATATATATGGGTTAGGTATCAATACAACCAAGATCCTCTTATTTTTGAGTCATATGACCTTAGGGGTTTTTTTGGAAGGCCTTCATGCTGCTATGTTTATGCGACATATACGAGTTTGATATGACTTAGTTAAAGGCATCCAAGATCCCCTTGTTTGTAGGTCTTTTACAACAAGAATGACATATTATTCATTAATTCATATTTATTTTAAGACTTCATTTTTTTTAACATTATTATTATATTATTACTATAAGTAATATTTAATTTTTCTTATAACCTTGTCGTTGTAATATTAATAGAAGCTAATTTTATATATTAATCTTTGGCTTATCAAAAAATACGAGTTTAAGAACTTCCACTACCTCTAGAGTCATATACTGCAACTGTAAATTATAATATTATATATTTACATCTAGCTATGGGAGAAAATTTTATAAATATCTCATAAATAGATCGTTAGAAGACCGCTACTTCTTTAGATGGGCTGATGAGTTAGAGGATTCTACTTTTGATAATGACCATCTATGAAAGTCAAATTTATTTATGTAAACAACTAATGCTATTTCTTTGATTTAATTAATTTAAAAAATAATAGCACTTTGTTGGGGGTTTAATGAAAGATGACAATCAACCTAGCAAGAAGCAATAATTCAACTTCGAATTTTCATCTACAAAATTTCCGTGTTTGTTCCATTTTAAAACTCGCCTGCAATGTCGATTAATTTTATTATTATTATTATCTTACATATATATATATAGACACGCGCGCGCACACACATCCTAGTTCCATTGATCCAAAGTAGAGAAAATAGCATTCCAGAATTAGTCACTGCAAGTGCTTTCACATTGCAAAAAAGCAGAAAGGCATAAAACAAAACTAACCCTTTCACGTACTTCGTAATTGCCCACGAGAACATTAAAAAGACATGGAAGGAGGTGGATACATGTGCTCCTGCAAACTCAATAGAGGAAAACAAACAAAAATGGAAGGATTTGGATGGCTCCGAANTGTATATTTTATCACATAAGAGTTAATTAGGACAGTGACGAGGTGATTCCAAAACTCCTCAAAACCGACGAGGTGATTCCAAAACTCCCCAAAACCAACGAGTAGACATTTTTTTGTTGGGTTGGATGCTATGGTTAGTTTATCTTCAATGATCATGACATTTAAAGACTTAACATTTCAAATGACGCCCAAAGAAATTTTGCATGATCCCTGATATATGACATATTTTAAGATAAATTATAGTATTCATTTTCTTATAAATTATATATTATGTAATCAATCATTATTAATATCTTAGTTAACAAATAAAGGACTGCATTGGTGCAGGTGATGAAACATATATTAATGCACTAGTCTCTAATAGTGAAAAGGTTGATGCATCGGAAATTAAATGGTTCGCCAGCATAGAATGTTATGACTGCATGTGATTTTAGTATGTATTTCACATATATGATAACTAAATGGGAAGGTAGAGCACATGATAGTCATATGTTTAATTTTATTGTGTGAATTACACGTTACAATTTTCCATTGCTACCTCTAGGTAAGCATGCATACAAAAAAAATTGTCCAACTTTTTTAATACATGTTTTAATGGTTTTATTCTACATATGAAAGGATTATCTTGTTTCTATTAGTTATCCTTTATAATGTGGGTTTCTAAAGCCATTCCCTGAGATAAAATATCACATCTTTGAGGAGTAGCCAAGTAATTCGGTGAAGAAAATAATTGATTGACAAATGAAATTCAAATTTACATAGCGTTATTGAGAGAACAGTTGGTGTTTGGAACAAAATATTCTATGCTTTGAGATATGCATGCATATCTTTTTAAAATATAGGTGAAGATTATGCCTTCAATAATTACTCTTCACAATTATATCCATTTACATCCTTCAACATCTGACTTTGATTTTAATAATGCTAAAGGGAATCAGTCAACATACTAGTACTGCTTGGGACAGTCAATATCACAAAATGCTTGTGATATAAGTGACTCTGGCATGTGGATTGAGTAGGGTGCTAGGGATATGATACAGTTACTAGAGCAAATTACATATGCATTAATTAATTAGTGATTATTATATGTCATCATATAAAGACCTTATTAATCTCATTACATTGACTATTTTTTCAATGCACACACAATGTGTGTGTTTGTGTGGATCATTTAATAATCTATTATGTTTTTTTTTTTTTCTATGAGCATGTTGTATTTTATCTCACTTAGATGGTCTCCTCGGCAATCGTAGGCATGTTATATGTTTTTTTTTTTAAATTGTTTTTGTTTGGAGGTCTATGATGAGATATAAGATTCTAGGGGTTCTTTTGGATGATCTTAATGCTATTATGGTTTCAGATATATATATGGGTTTGGTATCAATACAACCAAGATCCTCTTATTTTTGAGACATATGACCTTAGGGTTTTTTTTCGTGGGCCTTCATGCTGCTATGTTTATGCGACATGTACGAGTTTGATATGACTTGGTTAAAGGCAACCAAGATCCCCTTGTTTTTAGGTCTTCTACAACAAGAATGATATATTATTCATTAATTCATATTTATTCTAAGACTTCATTTTTTTAACATTATTGTTATATTATTACTATTAGTAATATTTAATTTTTCATATAACTTCGTCGTTGTAATATTAATAGAAGCTAATTTTATATATTAATCTTTGGCTTATCAGAAAATATGAATTTAAAGACTTCCACTACCTCTAGAGTCATATACTGCAACTGTGGATTATAATATTATATATTTACATCACGATGAAATGCTAGTTATGGGAAAAAATTTTATAGATATCTCATAAATAGATCATTAGAGGACCGCTACTTCTTTAGATGGGCTGATGAGTTAGAGGATTCTACTTTTGAAAATGACCTTCTATGAAAGTCAAATTCATTTATGTAAACAACTAATGTTATTTCTTTAATTTAATTAATTTCAAAAATAATAGCACTTTGTTGGGGGTTTAATGAAAGATGACCATCAACCTGGCTAGAAGCAATAATTCAACTTCGAATTTTCATCCAGAAAATTTCAATGTTTGTTCCATTTTAAAACTCACCTGCAATATCGATTAATTTTATTATTAATATTATCTTATATATATATAAACACGCGCGCACGCATACACACATCCGAGTTCCACTGATCCAACTTTAGCTCATTGCATTGCATCATCCGTTCGTAAACAAAGTAGAGAAAATAGCATTCCAGAATTAGTCACTGCAAGTGCTTTCACATTGCAAAAAAGCAGAAAGGCATAAAACAAAACTAACCCTTTCACGTGATTCGTAATGGCCCATGAGAACATTAAAATGACGCGGAAGGGGATGGATACAAGTGCTCCTGCAAACTCAATAGAGGAAAACAAACAAAAATTGAAGGATTTGGATGGCTCCGACATAAAAGAGGGATGTTCTCAAATCATGATTGTTAATGGAAATCGAGTTCACTTGGTGCTAGCAAGCTCGGTGCGGAGCTGCTTAGCTGCAGCAACCATGTTGGTGAGAGCAGGCTTGACTTCAGTGTATTTGCGGGTCTTGAGGCCGCAGTCAGGGTTGACCCACAGAATGTTGGTCTCGAGGACAGCAAGCATCTTCCTGATCCGGTCGGCGATTTCATCTGTGGAAGGAATGCGGGGAGAGTGGATGTCATACACTCCAGGCCCGATCCCGGCGCCATACTTGACTCCCTCGCGGAACACAGATAGGAGCTTCTCATCCGAGCGGGAGTTCTCAATGGTGATGACATCGGCATCCATGTCGATGATCGAAAGGATTATATCATTGAAGTTGGAGTAGCACATGTGGGTGTGAATCTGGAATAAGACAGGCTCTTGATGTTGAGGAAAATGCAGCAGTAGGTGTAAGAGTACAAGAGAAAGAGCAGAATTTTAAGAACCTGAGTGGTGTCCTTCACCCCACAGTTGGTGATCCGGAAAGAATGGACAGCCCAATCCAAATAGAAAGCTTCCTCAGACTTGCGGAGAGGAAGGCCTTCCCTTAGAGCGGCCTCATCAATTTGGATAACCTGAAAGCGAACAATATGGAAGGAATCCTCAAGATTGTTAATCAATGAAGCTGGGTAAAGAGAAAGCATACATTGATGCCTGCTGATTCGAGATCCTCGACCTCCTGCTTGATGGCAAGGGCAATCTGGTAGCAGGTCTCAAATCTGGAAGGATTGTACAGTGTTGTTAGATATCGAGGACTGGAGAATGAGATGTAGGAAAAGAAAGGAGGTTGGTGGACAAACCTTGGCTGGTCATTTCGGACGAAAGACCAGTTAAGGATTGTGACAGGGCCAGTCAGCATTCCTTTCATAGGGCGCGAGGTCATGCTCTGGGCTAAGGAGGACCAGAAGACGGTCATTGCTTTGGGCCGGCTCACATCACCATAGATGATGGGGGGCTTGACGCATCGGGAGCCATAAGATTGAACCCAGCCGTTGACAGTGAAGGCAAAACCAGACAACTGCTCACCAAAATACTCAACCATGTCGTTTCTCTGTACATCAAGAACAGAAGTAATGCTTTAGAAAATACAGTTTGCCTGCGGGCTTTCTAAAACAAGATAAGAAGCGCTTCACATGCAAGTTTTCTTGGCAATGAGAGATGTTAAATTGTTATCTTTTATTTTCTTTGAAGGTCGAGGAAGGAAAAGAAATGGTAATAATAACCTCGGGTTCTCCATGCACAAGGACATCAATGTCGAATTCCTCCTGGATCTTAACAACCTTGTTAATTTCCTCCTTGATCGCATTGACATACTCTTCCTCGGAAATCCTGCAGTACAGAAATAGTCAAATATTGAGCCTAAGAAAGGCATAAAGCTAGTAAAATACTACAAAGAACGTACTTGTTAGCCTTATACTCCCGGCGCACCCTTCGGAGTTCAATGGTTTGGGGAAATGATCCAATGGTGGTGGTAGGAAGAATTGGAAGCTTCAGTTTCTTTTGTTGGGCATCCAACCTCGCACTGACATTTGTTGCCCGGCGGTGTTCGGAGCCCTTCAGAGCAGCGGCCTGAGAATGGAACATGTTGAATAAGAGTTAGAATTTAGAAGAGGGCAATGAGAGCAAGAAAATTCAAGTTTAAAACCATAAAAAACTCACAGCTTTCTGGACTTCGGGATTGGTCACACGAGGAGAAGCCTTCCTTGACGTCTGAGCAGCGGCATTTGCTGAGAAGAAAGCCTATTAAAGAGTGGAAATTTGATGAGAATGCATGGAGGAATCTCCTTGATAAAATCAGCCAAAAATGTTCATTCAAAACTTGATAAAGGTTCAGCTACCAAAGTTTGTAATACTCATAGCTTAACATGAATGATATTTTCTAGACAGGGTCAAAATAAACAAGAAGATGGACGCATTTGAAGATTTTACCTCATCCTTGTGACCAGACAAAGCCTTGGCAAGTGCATTAACTTCAACCACCTTCTGTGCAGCAAAAGCCAACCAAGACTTGATTTCATCATCTAGCTTTGTCTCATTTACAAGATCAACAGCGGTGTGTAGGAGGGAGGAAGAAGTTGATACAACAAGTTTGTCTGCAACAGAAAAATAGTATGGCAAATTAACTTAACGCAATGCATTTTATAAACAAAAAGAAGAGNTCGAGGACTGGAGAATGAGATGTAGGAAAAGAAAGGAGGTTGGTGGACAAACCTTGGCTGGTCATTTCGGACAAAAGACCAGTTAAGGATTGTGACAGGGCCAGTCAGCATTCCCTTCATAGGGCGCGAGGTCATGCTCTGGGCCAGGGAGGACCAAAAAACTGTCATTGCTTTGGGTCGGCTCACATCACCATAGATGATGGGGGGCTTGACACATCGGGAGCCATAAGATTGAACCCAGCCGTTGACAGTGAAAGCAAAACCAGACAACTGCTCACCAAAATACTCAACCATGTCGTTTCTCTGAACATCAAGATCAGAAGTAATACTTTAGAAAATATAGTTTGTCTGCGAGCTTTCCAAAACAAGATAAGAAGCGCTTCACATGCAAGTTTTCTTGGCAACGAGAGATGTTAACTTGTTATCTTTTATTTTCTTTCNAGAAAATATAGTTTGTCTGCGAGCTTTCCAAAACAAGATAAGAAGCGCTTCACATGCAAGTTTTCTTGGCAATGAGAGATGTTAACTTGTTATCTTTTATTTTCTTTCAAGGTCGAGAAAGGAAAAGAAATGGTAATAATAACCTCGGGTTCTCCATGCACAAGGACATCAATGTCGAATTCCTCCTGGATCTTAATAACCTTGTTAATTTCCTCCTTGATCGCATTGACATACTCTTCCTCGGCAATCCTGCAGTGCAGAAATAGTCAAATATTGAGCCTAAGAAAGGCATAAAGCTAGTAAAATACTACAAAGAACGTACTTGTTAGCCTTATACTCCCGGCGTACCCTTCGGAGTTCAATGGTTTGGGGAAATGATCCAATGGTGGTGGTAGGAAGAATTGGAAGGTTCAGTTTCTTTTGTTGGGCATCCAACCTCGCACTGACATTTGTTGCCCGGCGGTGTTCGGAGCCCTTCAGAGCGGCGGCCTGAGAATGGAACATGTTGAGTAAGAGTTAGAATTTAGAAGAGGGCAATGAGGGCAAGAAAATTCAAGTTTAAAACCATANCAGTTTCTTTTGTTGGGCATCCAACCTCGCACTGACATTTGTTGCCCGGCGGTGTTCGGAGCCCTTCAGAGCGGCGGCCTGAGAATGGAACATGTTGAGTAAGAGTTAGAATTTAGAAGAGGGCAATGAGGGCAAGAAAATTCAAGTTTAAAACCATAAAAAACTTACAGCTTTCTGGACTTCAGGATTGGTCACACGAGGAGAAGCCTTCCTTGACGCCTGAGCAGCGGCATTGGCTGAGAAGAAAGCCTATTGAAAAGTGAAAATTTGATGAGAATGCATGAAGGAATCTCCTTGATAAAATCAGCCAAAAGTGTTCATTCAAGACTTGATAAAGGGTCAGCTACNACTTACAGCTTTCTGGACTTCAGGATTGGTCACACGAGGAGAAGCCTTCCTTGACGCCTGAGCAGCGGCATTTGCTGAGAAGAAAGCCTATTAAAAAGTGGAAATTTGATGAGAATGCATGAAGGAATCTCCTTGATAAAATTAGCCAAAAGTGTTCATTCAAGACTTGATAAAGGGTCAGCTATCAAAGCTTGTAATACTAAAAGCTTAACGTGAATGATATTTTTCCAGACGAAAAAGATTAAATGGTCAAAATAAACAAGAAGATGGGGCGCATTTGAAGATTTTACCTCATCCTTGTGACCAGACAAAGCCTTGGCAAGTGCATTAACTTCAACCACCTTCTGTGCAGCAAAAGCCAACCAGGACTTGATTTCATCATCTAGCTTTGTCTCATTTACAAGATCAACAGCGGTGTGTAGAAGGGAGGAAGAAGTTGAAACAACAAGCTTGTCTGCAACAGAAAATAGTATGGCAAATTAACTTAACGCAATGCATTTTATAAACAAAAAGAAGAACCAAAAATGTGTAATACCCTTGCCAACAACACTCTCAAGATCCTGAAGAATGCTAAGGGAGGCAGCAAGATCATTGGCCCAAATGTTCCTTCCATCCACAACACCCGCGAAAAGATACTTTCCAGATGGGAATCCTGCACTTTTGATCAAATCAATGGTTTTGGTTCCACGGATGAAGTCAAATCCAAAACCAGTAATTGCACCCAAGGCAGTGATTGTCCTGAAA